>JAWNNJ010000844.1:0-14311 GCA_035045125.1 Hypselothyrea guttata | reverse complement strand
TAATTCTATATTCAATTTATTAAAAATAATAATAATTTAAATAAAAATTAAGGAATTCATAAAGAAAAAAACTTTTATTTAAATCACAAAAAAAATTAATTAGAATTATTAAAATTATCAAACAAAATTGTAGACTAAACAAAATTAATTAAGAATTATTAGGAATTAAATCTAATCTAAAAATGTGTTTTATTTCGCAATTAAAATAACAAGAAATTAAATTATTGCAATTATGACAAAAGTATATTTTTCTGCCATTAAATAAATATAAATAAATATAGTATTTATAATTTATATTTATAATTATATCAAGGGAGAAATGCTGCAAATTGAATTTCATTGCAAAAAATGGAAAACTCTCGCGGCGCTCTCATTGCCATTGTTATTGGCGTTAATTTCGCTGTCACGTTTCTCGGCCAGGCCAACAACAAACAGAGAGTTTCCTGAGAGAGCGCATCGCACTCGAAAATATTTGACGGCATCGTCGTCGTCGTCGTCGTCGTCGTCGTCGTCGTGGTTATCGTCATCGTTATCGTTGTTCCCAGTATTGCTCCACAGCTGGTCGTTTACCGGGCATCGTCTTTTGGCCATGTTGGGACGCACGGCGCGATTCGCTCGATTCGCCTCGATTTTTTAATAGATAGATACACATCGCATTCGCAGCTTTGCAATTCGCCCTCCCTCCCCCCACCCCTCATGCGTACCCCCTCAGCAGCAGCCAAAGCAACCACTTTGATGCCAGCGATTAACCCCCAAAAAAGTGTAAACTTTTAATGGACACACGCACACGCACACACACACACACGCACACACACACGCAGACTCAGACCCGCACACACGCATAGAGCAGCCGCCACAGAGATTCGGGTAATTTTTTAGAGAATTCGTCCTCGCAAATGAGAAAAGTTTTGAGACTTCAAATCAAAGCAAATTTCTTACAAACAAAGCACTCGCCAATGAATAGCAAAAGATAAAAAGATACAGCGACTAAATGATAAATAGTTACACTCGGAAAAATAGCAGAACTACTTTAAATAACCTTTCTATTTTTTTAAATTTGTTTAATTAAATTTAAATATTGAATATGCTGTAAATAAAAGCAAGTAAATTATTTAGTAAAAACTCTATAAGTTTGAATGAAAATTATTATAATAGAGTTTTAATAGTTTTTTGTTAATAAATTATAAATATTCTCTAAATAAAACCATTAAAAACTCTGTTAGTTTGAATACAAATTATAATAACCGTTTCTACTAAATGTTTATTAATAAATAATAAATAAAAATAAAAATAGTTACACTCAGAAAAATAGCAGAACTACTTTAAATAACCTTTCTTTTTTTTAAATTTGTTTAATTAAATTTAAATATTGAATATGCTGTAAATAAAAGCAAGTCAATTATTTAGTAAAAACTCTATGAGTTTGAATGAAAATTATGATAATAATAGAGTTTCAATATCTAACTAAAGAATGTTTGTTAATAATAGATATTCTCAAAATAAAACCATTAAAAACTCTACAAGTTTGAATGAAAATTTTAATACATTTTTAATATCTAACTAAAGAATATTTATTTATTTAATAGAAATAACTTTAAGCCCTCAACAGCTTAGCATTAGAGATTAAGATACCAAAAAGTTCAACAAATCAACGTTCTTTGCTCTGTTGTTTTTATAATTAGTACCTCGAGTGTTAATAAACCATTAAACAACACGAGCAACAATTAATTGATAAGCTCCAATCAGGAGAGCAAATAGAACAACAAAAGAGCGGGATTAAGCTGTGAGAGGCAGAATAATTAGCCTTGGTCTTAATGCTGCGCTCTCAAACAACTTTGCCTGATTCTGAGCACCGATAAGAGGGCAGAGAACAATAGAAATTTAATTTTAAAATATGTAAGCCTTAAATATTAATTTTATTATTAGAATTAAAATTAAACTGGGTATTTAGTGTTTTGTTTTTGCATTTATTTTTGACACACGTGCCAGTGATTATTGCTTAGCCTGATGAAATCATAAACCTTGAGCAGATAGCAGTTAGATAAGTGTGTTATTTAGTTTCTTGAACTTATCAATTGGATGACTCAGCTTAGGAAATTCAAGCTTCAGTTGCAAATATTTTATGAACAATTTAATGCGAAGATTTATTTATTTATTGCTCGGATTTGTGTAAGATTAGTATGACGAACCACATTAAAATATCATTAAAATTTCAAAATGCTAAATAATTAATACATTTTGTGCGCTTTGCATTTTAACAGAAAGAAAACCCCAAAAATCCAAATATAATTAAATGAAAAAATCAATAAAAAAAACGCCTGTCATCTGTTACTTTGCCATTGTTATCTATGAATCAATATACCTCTAAGCAGTTATCGCAAATAAACAATGTTTATCAGAGAAAAAAGTCAACAAAATTGCCCTTGAAAAATAAACCCCAAAATTTGGCGGCATATCAACATTTGCATAAACAGATTTATTTATTTATTTGTATAGAAATGTAAGCTAGAATAACATGGACAACAAGTTTTATGGCCTGTTGTGCTCAGAGACAATGTTAATAGGCGTTTAATAGCGTGGAAAATCGATGCAGCATTTAAAATCCATTTAATGAGCTTTTGGCACGCTTTGACAGAGAGAAAACAGCGTGACAAAAACAACAAATAAATCACAAAAATAACAAACTTTTATGCTATGGTAAGCAAATGCAACTTGAAAAGTTAAAAGGGGATATTTTTATATATTTATTTAAGATGTATTTCTAATGTGCAAGTAGATTTAACTTATAAATGGCAATTATTAATGAAATATTCTCAAAAAATACCCCTTTGTTATTCATATGTAATATTTTATATTTCATCTAATTAATAAAAATAAAATAAAAAATGAAATTATTAAAAATATATTTAATTTAATAATAAATTGCATGTTGAACATTCTTGATTATTTATGGATTTTATTATTTACTTATTTTATAATAGATTTGTTTATCTCTTCAGCTCGGAATGTTTGAGTTTCCACGGAACTCGAAATTGCTTGCATTTTTGGATGAATATTGCCAATAAATATAATATTTTTGTCGTTGTAAAACGGGCGGAAAAAATTACAAAATCCAACATCAATAAAATGCGAAATTTCTAGCTGATTGCACAAAATGCAAAGGCGTCAAAATAGTCTAATAAATACAACAATTTGTAGCAAATTCTGACAAACTCATAATCGATTATGTATCTATAGAAACGGAGCTTCCATCTTGCCTTCAACGCTTTTGGCAACGTTTCAAAAATTTGCTGGTTAAAGCGCTTGCAACAGGGTAAAGCGGGTTAGCTTCGATGATTACTGTTTGTTATGGCATCGCGTGCCAGAAAAAGTGTCTTGTGCAGTTGTTGTTGCAGTTGTTGTTTGTATTGTTGTAGTGTTTATTGTTTAAATAAATTACGAGCTTGTGCCAAGTGCAAGGCGTCGAACCTTTTTGGCTGTGTGTTGCTGTTGTTGCGTTTAATTTATGCATTTTGTTGCTTATTAGCCCAGTAGTTGTTGCTATTACCTTGCATGTTGTTATTGTCTGTTGTTGCTGTTGTTGTTGTTGTTGCTGTTGTTGTTGCAAGGCAGGGTTCGCTGATTCATTCAGTTTTGTTGGCACGTTTTGCATTACACGCGACAACCCTGACCTACAAAACCGTATGGAACCCGGCTGCAAGTTGTTGTTATTGTTATTGTTGTTGTTGCTGCTACAACTGCTACTATAATTCTTATTGTTATTGCTGTTGTTGATATTGTATCTACTGGTGCTGAGCGTTTGACGCTGTGGCCGCGTCAATATTGAATTTGATAAATAAATTAGCGGTTTAACTGCATTTTTTGTGAGCTTGTAGGCGTGAATCTACGAGCGACAATCAAATACTATATAGCATAATGTCAACAAAAACTGTAATTAAAGGCAGCAATTGCTTGAAGATACAGCGTGTATCTAGATACCTGCAACCAAGTTTGGTTGCATTTGTATTTGCATAGTGCAATTAACAAATTATTATTGCATATTTGCAATTTAATTGCAGCTGCCATAGCTGAAAATGCGATGCAGTGCCGGATATATGCAAAAGATACAAATGTATCTCAACGGCAACAATGCCCAATTTATATGATTTCGTTAATACGCTTTGTGCCTGCTTTATCTGTCTTGGCCTTTGCCTTTTCCTCTTTCCTCTTTCTGCTTCTTCTACTTTCTCATACTTATGGGCTTTTGGGTCACATTTACATTTTACAAAATGTTGCAGCGTTCGCGACACTTTCTCTTTTCCAATTCCAATTTGTTGTGCTGCCTGAGCGCGATTTAACATAATTCGCAGCAAAACAAAGACTAAATAAGGCTAAATATAGCCATAATATACTACATATAATGAGATGAAATTGCAATTTGAAATCCATCTATCAATGGCAGCATTATTTTGCTGTTCACCGCAAAAGGCAAGGAAATTCACCACAGCACCATGGGCAAAAAGTCAATTATTTTGGCATTAAGAACTAAGAACGAAGCTACACAAATTTTAATCAATAGTCCGTAAAATAGAATTTTGGAAGAAAAATTTGACAATATAGAACATCTACTATGTTCAGGTCAGATTTATAAAAAGATGTAACGAAATGTTTGTTCTAAAAAATAGTATTCTAAAAATAAAAAGAAATATTACAAATAATTTTTAAGCTATATTAAAAAACAATTTATCATCATTTCAATTTATTTTCATAATACGAAACAACTACAAACAATTGAAATATGCCAAAATTGTAAATTGCTTGCCCATGGTGCAGAGACGAAAGTGAGGAGCAGGCAAAAGGTAAAGATTCACTTTGCCTGTCATTATTTAGTACATTTGCCTTTGCATCACAACACAGTTGATGTTGTTGTTGTTGTTGTGGTTTTTTTTTTGGCGTTTTTTGTTGCTGTTGCTTGTTTTCACAGTTGTTGCTGTGCCTCGGCAACAACAACAAGCTGACAACTCGCAGCAGCTGCGCTGCGCAGCGAGAGCCGTTTATTTATAGCAGCAGCGAGAGCCGGAGAGCCCAAAACACAACGAGAGCCGCTCTGCAAGAGAGCGAGCATCGGCCAGAGAGCGTGCGGGAGAGGGACATTGAGAGAGAGAGAGAGCTCGTGCGCAAAGTGCACGTATGCAGGCCAGAGCAACAGTGTTGCCAGCATTTAGTGTTCAAATTAAGCAGATTCGACAAAAATAAAAAGTGGCTAAAAATTAGATACAGTTTTAATTTAATTTTATTTGTTTATTATCTATTAAATTTAATGTTTATTTATTTTTTTATTATTTTTATTTTATTTTTTGTTTATTTTATTAAATTATATAAAACTTTAATTTTGTGTTCTTTTATTTTCAGGCACAGATAGCTTAATATTAAACTTTCAACTTTAATATAACACTGTAACACTTGTATTGTATTTTTTTATACCCTCTATCCATTGAAAAATGGAAAAAACGCGAGTTATTTTTTAATTATTATTTAAATAAATTAAATATGTCAAATATTAAATCTGACAAGTCATACATAATTGGATTATTACTTATTATTATATATTTTAAATTTATTATTAAGTTAATTATTTTATTTCGTTGATATGCATAAAATTCTGCTTCATACGTTAATTATTAATTACGCAAAATATGCTAGATTTATGTGCATAAGCATTTTAGCCAATTACTAGAACTAGCCATAAACAAGCCAAGCCGGCAGCACAGCAGCCCAATGATGCTGAGCAAATCAAACGCAACGCTAATTACAATAGGTAAATGGTGTTTTTTTGGTGCGGAATCCGAATTTGATGCTCACCTGGTCGATCCAATGACTGTCTGCGACTCATTGGCGAAAATTTATGCGCCTTGCTTGATGCTTGGGGATATACAGATAATTGCGGCTTAAAATCGAACAAAATTTGATTGCTTCATTTGTGTTGTTGTTGGATGTTGGATGTTGCTGCTGCTGATTTTATATATTTATTGCTTTATTTAGATTTGATTTAGCTTAACAGATTCTAATACACCGAGCACACATAAATACACATTTACACATTACAATTATTATTACATTTATTTAATTTAATTTTATTTGATAATTTGCGCGCAATTGATGTACATTTTATTTTGTTGTTGTTGTGCTTTTTTGTTGCATGTGCTAATTTGTTTGTTGCTGCTGCTGCTGTGTTTACCAATATTGCGAAATTTGTGAATTTTGATTTTATTTATTATTTGAAAACAACTGACACAGACACAGACACAGACACACACATGCACGCATGCACTCAACAGCACACACACATAAACACAAACACACGAACACGAACACACACACACACAATCGCAGTCGCGCGTCACGTCAATGAACGCAGCAGCAATTGGTTGTTGTTGTTGCTGCTGCTGCTGCTGCTGTTGTTGTTGTTGTTGCTGTTGTTGCTTTTGATGTCGTCGCCGTAGTAATCACGAAATAACGCTTTTTACGCATATTTCTTAATGAATTCGGCTCACTTGAACACTGCCATTTGTTTATTTACATTTGTGCGCTATTTTTGTGAATTTCAAGCCTTTCGCTCAATCTTTTTTGTTTTATTTTTTATTATTTTTTATTTTCTATTTGTTACGCACGCACGAGCGAGCGTCCATATGACGAGAGCCGCCGACGAACAAAGGGAAAATGCTGAATGTGAAAAATGTGAAACATTTCAGAGAGAGCGAGAGCAGACGAGCAGACGACGACGGTGAGTCTGCAGCGTGCGAGGGTAGGCGAGATGGCTGATGTGCTTGTTGCTCCCGCCTCGCAATACTGTCGTCTCACTCACGCGTTGCAGAAGAAAAATACCAAAACGAAACGAGAGATTTACGAATTTCACACAACATGCCACAGAAATGTGTTGCTACAATGCCTTCATTTGCATCATTTGCATTTCTCATGCCACATTTTCGTTTACATGTTTACAATTCTCGATGCGACGTTTTGAGCAGTCTCGTTGCATTTATTTCCCGCACTTTTCCGCACACAAGCAGCGCAGCTCAACACTTTTTATCCGTGTGTGCGTGCGAGCGTTTTGCAGCTGCTCCGTTTGCCATTCACCGCACAGCGTTGCCAGACTGCGCCGCTCGATAACTTATCGCACGCCAATCGATACAACTTGCAATTCAACCGTACGACAATTGGTATTTCTCTGCGAAAAATTGTTTAAATTACAAATGATTATTTTTCATTTGATTAAATGCAAATTAAATAAATGCAAATATATTAAAATAAAGAAAAAAGAAACTGACAATACTCTGCGATAAATTGAATTTCGTTGTTTGCTGCTTTCCGATATTTCCAATTGCCGCGCAGTTAACTAACTTTGTTATCGAAATCCAATTAATTGGTATTTTGTGCGAAAAAGTGTGTTTAAACCAAAAAATTAATATGATGAGAGTTTGGCATTTAAATAAATGTAATTATAAACAAAAAGCAGTCGATAGTTTGTTCAGCAATAAATTCAATTTTGTTGTTTGCTGTTTCGATATTTGCAAATTGCGCGCAGCTGTGTTATCGCACTTGCACAACAACAAATTGGTCGAAAAATACAATCGGCCGCTTATAGGCGGAGGAAAAAGCTTGATCACAATATTCTGGTTTTTTATTCTAATTCCAAGCCATAATTAAAGCCCAAAGCAGGCGGGAACGTGAGCAACGAACAAAGAGACTGCGACAGCGACTGCGACGCCGACTGCGCACACTAACAATACACAATGCTGCGGGCGATTGGCAAGCGAGACAAAGAAATCTTCGATGAAGTTTGGCCGGAAAAGCGGAAAATTGTGCTGAAACTGCTGCGGCAGGAGACGGTGTCGCAGCGGGAATGGCAGGATCTGTTTTTCGGCGTGCACTTCGTCTGCCTGTGGGACGAGAAGGGCGCCGCCAAGATCTACGATGGCCTGCAGCAGGACATCGTCGAGTTCATCGTCCAGGCCCAGTCGAAGGTGCAATCGCAGCGGGGGGAGCAGGCGCTGCTTGCCACCTACATTGTGGAGTGGCGCAAGTTCTTCACACAGTCCAATTACCTGCCGCTGCCCTTCCGCCAGCTGGAGCAGTCGCCGCAGGTGAAGCCATCGTCGTCCACATCCGCTGCTGGCGCCTCCACATCCTCGAATGCAGCCGCCTGCGCCTCCGCCTCTGCCTCCTCCGCGGGCAATCAAGCATCCAGCAGCAGCAGCAGTTCCGCCACCAAAGCCTCCACATCGGCAGCAGCGGCGGCTGTTGGAGGCGCCTCCAGCTCCAATGCTGGCGCTGCCGCCGCGGCAGCTACGTCCAGCTCCAAGAAGAGTCCCACGGAGGACAGTCCGGTGCGCAAGCTGATGCTGGACTCCTGGAACAAGCACATCTTCCACGACATCAAGGATCGCCTGCAGGAGTCGGCCATGAAGATTGTGCACGCGGAGCGCAACGGTGACGCCTACGATGCGCAGCTGGTGGTAGGCGTGCGGGAGAGCTATGTGAATCTGTCGTCCAATGCGGAGGACAAGCTGGAGATCTATCGGGAGCACTTCGAGAAGGCGTACTTGAAGGCCACCGCCGACTTCTATCGCCTCAAGTCGACGGAGCAGCAGCAGGAGAACGGCGTGCTGGCGTACATGAAGTACGCGGACGCCAAGCTGCGGGAGGAGGAGGTGCGCGCCAAGCGTTATCTGGAGCCGAGCAGCTTTAATATACTCACATGTCGTCTGGTCAAGGTGCTGATTGTGGATCATCTGAACTCGATCATTGCCGAATGTCCCGCCCTCATACGTGACTATGAAACGGATCGTTTGAATCTAATGTTCCGACTCATGGATCGCGTCATGGACGGCGAGGGCGTTGAGGCCATGATGGGCGATCTGCAGCGTCACATCAAGTCCGCCGGGCTGGCCGACATGCAATCCGCCTCGGAGATCATCACCCAGGACTCGGAGAAGTACGTGGAGCGTCTGCTCGAATTGTTCAACAAATTCAGCGATCTGGTGCGCAACGCCTTCAACGATGATCCCCGCTTCCTCACTGCCCGCGACATTGCCTTCAAGATGGTGGTGAACGACACCAGCGTCTTCAAAATGGAACTGCCCACCAGCATCGCCAACCGCGGCGTCAAGTACACCGCTCCCGAGAGCAAATGCCCCGAGCTCCTGGCCAACTACTGTGACATGCTGCTCCGGCGCACGCCGCTCAGCAAGCGCCTGACCAGCGAGCAGATCGACGCCCGCCTCCGGGACGTGCTGCTGGTGCTCAAGTACGTCAACAACAAGGACGTCTTCATGCGCTACCACAAGGTGCATCTGACGCGGCGGTAAGTCCAAGAGTCCATGTCATAGCTCTCGTTGCTCTCTGGTATTTGCAGTTGCTTTTTCTTATGCAGTCAGTCAGCTTGTATGTTGTAGAGCTCTGCCTCGCATGTAGAGCAACTCACAAGAACAATTGCGTGCATTTTTTCTCATTCCACCCATATTTTACCTATGTCGCAACATTTCGTCGTGCATTTTTGCAAGCTCTCTCTCTAAAACTATGTTTCTGCCACTTGCAGCTTGATTCTGGGCACCAGCGCCGACAGCGAAAAGGAGGAGGACATTGTGGAATGGCTGCGAGAGGTGGGCATGCCCGCCGACTATGTCAACCGGCTGGCGCGCATGTTCCAGGACATAAAGGTAAGCAAATCAAATATCTATGCTCTCCCTATCTAAACTCTCGATTGTTGCGCAGGTCAGCGAAGATTTAAATACTCAATTCCGTAATTCGATAAGTCGGCACGATGCCATCAATATCAAAATACTCAATGCTGGCGCCTGGGCGCGTTGCTCGGAGCGTGTGTCGGTGTCGCTGCCGATCGAACTGGAGGACTATATACCCGATGTGGAGGAGTTCTACAAGAAGAAGCATTCCGGCCGCAAACTGCAGTGGTATCATCACATGAGCAACGGCACCATCACATTTGTGAACAACTTTGGCCGCTACGATCTCGATGTGACCACCTTTCAAATGGCCGTGCTCTTCGCATGGAATCAGCGGCAGGATGACAAGATCTCCTATGAGAATCTGCGTCTGGCCACCGAGCTGCCGGGTAAGTTGCAACACCTATTGAGCTTGGATCAGCTTTTAAACTGTTTGCATTCATAGATCCCGAGCTGAGGCGCACGCTGTGGTCTCTGGTGGCATTTCCGAAGATCAAGAAGCAAATACTGCTCATGGAGCCCACGGCCATCGGTTCGCCCAAAGACTTTGCCGAAAACACCATGTTCTACATCAATCAGGAATTCGCCATTGTCAAAAACGGCAAATCCCAGCGACGTGGCAAGGTAAGAGATAAAGGATTATTTAATTCTAAGCATTAAGGAAGGGACAGATCGGTCGGACGTAATCGAGAATCTGTTGTCTGTACCTTATCTTTGATGTTTCTTATCCGATCGACATCAAGTTTACAGCATCAACGGAATATGCCATAGGCTACGTACTTGCCAAATTGCAAGTTTGTAGCTTTCAAAATGAGGCTGCTGTGGTTTTTTGCAATAAGCGGATGATGGAGGGGAGATATCAAACTTCTAAAACTAATTTGGTTAGCGCACGACATAGGAGAACCTAAATACCAAAATTGGCGCCTTTAACTTGTATGGTTTCCGAGATCTAACTAAATGTTTCGGTTTTAAGCGGTTACCGTTAAATAGGGCGAGATATCAAAAATTTTAAACAAACTTGATCAGCATACAGTATAGAAGAACCTACATGTAAAAAATTATGTCTCTAGCTATTTAGACCCTTTACTTTAAAAAAGTAAAAAGGGTCTATTAGTTTAGTGCAAAGAGGAAATGTATGTAACACCCAGATGGAGGCGTGGCAGACCCCACAAAGTATATATATTCTTGATCAGGACGACAAGCCGAGTTGATATAGCCATGTCCGTCTGTCCGTCTGTCCGTCTGTCCGTCTGTCTGTCTGTCTGTCTGTCTGTCCGTCTGTCTGTCTGTATGAACACCTAGATCTCAGCAACTATAAGAGCTAGAGACACCATATTCGGGATTCAGTTGCCTCTATTCAGTAAGCAGCACGAGTTTGTTTTAGATTTTGGATACCTCCCCCCCTTCCCCCGCAAACCGCAAAAAGCTGCTGTAGCCGCAGTTTTAAAGCTATTGATTTGTAATTTGGTATTTAACTAGTTTATGACATTATCTATCGACGCTGTGAATTTTGTTTCGATCGGATAAGAAACAGCGAACATATGCCACAGACAATTTGCCGTACTAGGCAGAGGGGGGGTGGTGTGCCTTGCAAACGTGGGTAGCTTAGTGTGTGTGCGTCTGATTGTGGTTGTATGTACATATACTCAAAGTAAAGGGTCTCCTACGGTCGGTTACGTCCGACTGTAGCCTCCGTCCCACTGATCTGCCCCGTCCCTATATTTTAGTTACTGAGATCTGATCATATGGACCGATCGATATTACTAATTTTTATGCTCTTTTGCAGCTTAATTTAATTGGGCGCCTGCAGCTGAGCACGGAGAGGTCGCAGCAGGAGGACAATCAGTCCATTGTGCAGCTGCGCATCCTGCGCACGCAGGAAGCAATCATCAAGATCATGAAGGTGCGCAAGCGCATGAACAATGCAGCCTTACAGGTGAATATCTCTATCTCTATAGATCTTTCCAATCGAAAATCTTAACAATCGAAATGTTTGCAGGCGGAGCTTATAGATATACTGAAGAACATGTTCCTGCCATCCAAGAAGATGATCAAGGAGCAGCTCGAGTGGCTGATCGAGCACAAGTATATGAGACGCGATGACGACGATATCAACATGTTTATTTATGTGGCCTAACTGTATTTATTATGATCGCTATTATTATTATTATGTTCTGGGCCAGTGCGTGCGTCCTTGCCTCCTGCTACCATTCCCCCTTTCCGCACCCAGAAGATCTACTTTATCCCTCCAGCAAACTGTACATTTCATTCTCACGATCGTCGCTATAAGCTATTGCTTTAGCCACTCTTCTCTTCGGTGTTTTTTATAGCTAACTATTTTTAGTACTTTAGCCCCTGATGTCTCATATACCGCTATCTGGGGCAGCATTTTCTAAGCTTCTATTTAAATGCTCTTAAATTGTATTGTAATTTTTTTGAAATACTGCAGCCGTTGGCTAATTGCATTAGGTATGCCCACAATTAATCGTAATTCTTGCATATTTTTATTAGTACTGGTTTATGTTGTGAGCGTTCAGTTATTGCTTTAAGTTATATACAAAAAAAAAGTCATCTGTAAGAGTTGGGCATTTGTTTACTTTCTAAAGTTAAGTCCACTTTTGTTACAAGTTGAATCTCTTCACACACAACACAAAGGCAGAACTAACACTAGTATAGCAATATTATACATTTAAGTTAATGAAATTATAAAACACATAAATTGTATTTTAAATAAATTAAGTATGAACAAAATACACGTTTTTCCATTTTTTTAATTACACTGTTCTTCAAGGTTGAGAGCACTACGTAACTATAAAATTCTCAAGCAACTTTTGATCCGATCGCAGTCATTGTTGAGAAAAAACGATTGTTAGAATATTGTATATTATTTATGCTTTTGCATCTGGAGAATTTTAATTAATTATACCCTGTGCCCATTGAAAAATTGGGAAAACAGGGTTAATAACTTTGTGCGAATGTATGTAACATGCAGAAGGAGGCATGGCAGACCCCACAAACTATATATATTCTTGATCAGGGAGAACAGCTGAGTCGATATAGCCATGTCTGTCTGTCCGTCTGGATGAGTGCGTAGATCTCAGCAACTATAAAAGCTAGAGCAGCCGTTTTGGTCTCTTTTGAAAGGTGTGTACCATACGCAGATCAAGTTTATCAAGTTTCAAATCTTGAATACCACGCCCCTGCCGCCTACAAAGAATGAAATAAAATACATTCGTTAATTTAAAAGACACCAAGCTATTTACATGAATTCTCTCTTCAGTAGTTGATAGGTCTACATCAGACACAGATGAGGCTTTTTTTTAAATTTTGGATGCCACGCCCCATTTACGCCTTAATCGATCAAAACCGAATAACAAGCGAAATATTGAACATAGAAAGTTTAAACTCGGAATATATACTCTTGTGTATAGAAGTTATCTATCCTGAAAAGCGCATTTAAATCGGCCAATAAACACAAGAGATATAAACGAAACAATATTACAGGCGTTACGCCGCTCGCCCTTTAGCAGCGCAGCCTGTAAAGCCTGGCATACACAAAATGGAAGAAGAAGAATTGCTGCTACGCTCCGTGTGATAGTTTTAAAAAATTATATTTAAAATATTTTATACTGTATACGCGAGCGCGCAGCGCGAGCTTTGGCACAGGGTATAAGACAGTCGGGCCCGTCCGACTGATCTGCTCCGCCCATTCTGGTTTTTTTTAAACTTGTTGGAATTTGGAAAACATTACAAACTTCTTAACTAGAACCGTGATAAATTAACACCTTAATAGGCAAATTAACACCTGGTAAGCTACAACTTATCTAAAACCAACTCAAAAATGGAATTTACTCGTACATGCCAATTTGCTGGGCAAGTCCGGCGTAAATGTGCAGGGAACAGAAACCGATGACGGCCGCCATCAGATAAAATCCAAATGTTGAAATTTAATGATAAGCGAAGTTTCTATTAGGTAAAAAGAATTTCAATGATTACTATAATATTCGTATTCAACGTCAAAAATAAACCAAGAAATGATAAAGTTTATATTATTTAGCATTTTATTGCAGATCAGATGATAAAATTATAGACAAGTTTCAATAGATGACGAATACGACAACGAAATGTGTAAACGCATGTTACAAAAATACTTTGGAAAAACGCATTAAGTAAAAATATGGTATAAAAGTAGCTGCAACTTAACATAGAATTTACAGGGTATAAAATGATGAGCATTTAGTGCTTTGCTGTTTCCATATGAACGTTCTCATCGCGTCGTCAATGACAAAATATATAAGTTAGCTTAGCTGCCAATTGGTGCTTGACTTACAACTAAATTGGACCAATACGAAACATAAAATATAGTAGACGAAAAATACTCTGTAGACAATGCTGTGTGTGTTAACCTAATGCGAGTGGCACTACGAGCTAGACTTAACCGCCTGCCATATACTAATTAAAAATACTTGATTCAGTTGGCGTCTATCTGCGCTTGCGCCCCTTCTTGTAGCCCTTGCCATACCAGCCGGCCTGGGTGCGGGCCAGTTTGCGTGGAAAGCTGTGGCTCAGCTGGAGGCGCCGCTTGGCGG
>JAWNNJ010000843.1:0-21287 GCA_035045125.1 Hypselothyrea guttata | reverse complement strand
TTATTATTAGAATTAAAATTAAACTGGGTATTTAGTGTTTTGTTTTTGCATTTATTTTTGACACACGTGCCAGTGATTATTGCTTAGCCTGATGAAATCATAAACCTTGAGCAGATAGCAGTTAGATAAGTGTGTTATTTAGTTTCTTGAACTTATCAATTGGATGACTCAGCTTAGGAAATTCAAGCTTCAGTTGCAAATATTTTATGAACAATTTAATGCGAAGATTTATTTATTTATTGCTCGGATTTGTGTAAGATTAGTATGACGAACCACATTAAAATATCATTAAAATTTCAAAATGCTAAATAATTAATACATTTTGTGCGCTTTGCATTTTAACAGAAAGAAAACCCCAAAAATCCAAATATAATTAAATGAAAAAATCAATAAAAAAAACGCCTGTCATCTGTTACTTTGCCATTGTTATCTATGAATCAATATACCTCTAAGCAGTTATCGCAAATAAACAATGTTTATCAGAGAAAAAAGTCAACAAAATTGCCCTTGAAAAATAAACCCCAAAATTTGGCGGCATATCAACATTTGCATAAACAGATTTATTTATTTATTTGTATAGAAATGTAAGCTAGAATAACATGGACAACAAGTTTTATGGCCTGTTGTGCTCAGAGACAATGTTAATAGGCGTTTAATAGCGTGGAAAATCGATGCAGCATTTAAAATCCATTTAATGAGCTTTTGGCACGCTTTGACAGAGAGAAAACAGCGTGACAAAAACAACAAATAAATCACAAAAATAACAAACTTTTATGCTATGGTAAGCAAATGCAACTTGAAAAGTTAAAAGGGGATATTTTTATATATTTATTTAAGATGTATTTCTAATGTGCAAGTAGATTTAACTTATAAATGGCAATTATTAATGAAATATTCTCAAAAAATACCCCTTTGTTATTCATATGTAATATTTTATATTTCATCTAATTAATAAAAATAAAATAAAAAATGAAATTATTAAAAATATATTTAATTTAATAATAAATTGCATGTTGAACATTCTTGATTATTTATGGATTTTATTATTTACTTATTTTATAATAGATTTGTTTATCTCTTCAGCTCGGAATGTTTGAGTTTCCACGGAACTCGAAATTGCTTGCATTTTTGGATGAATATTGCCAATAAATATAATATTTTTGTCGTTGTAAAACGGGCGGAAAAAATTACAAAATCCAACATCAATAAAATGCGAAATTTCTAGCTGATTGCACAAAATGCAAAGGCGTCAAAATAGTCTAATAAATACAACAATTTGTAGCAAATTCTGACAAACTCATAATCGATTATGTATCTATAGAAACGGAGCTTCCATCTTGCCTTCAACGCTTTTGGCAACGTTTCAAAAATTTGCTGGTTAAAGCGCTTGCAACAGGGTAAAGCGGGTTAGCTTCGATGATTACTGTTTGTTATGGCATCGCGTGCCAGAAAAAGTGTCTTGTGCAGTTGTTGTTGCAGTTGTTGTTTGTATTGTTGTAGTGTTTATTGTTTAAATAAATTACGAGCTTGTGCCAAGTGCAAGGCGTCGAACCTTTTTGGCTGTGTGTTGCTGTTGTTGCGTTTAATTTATGCATTTTGTTGCTTATTAGCCCAGTAGTTGTTGCTATTACCTTGCATGTTGTTATTGTCTGTTGTTGCTGTTGTTGTTGTTGTTGCTGTTGTTGTTGCAAGGCAGGGTTCGCTGATTCATTCAGTTTTGTTGGCACGTTTTGCATTACACGCGACAACCCTGACCTACAAAACCGTATGGAACCCGGCTGCAAGTTGTTGTTATTGTTATTGTTGTTGTTGCTGCTACAACTGCTACTATAATTCTTATTGTTATTGCTGTTGTTGATATTGTATCTACTGGTGCTGAGCGTTTGACGCTGTGGCCGCGTCAATATTGAATTTGATAAATAAATTAGCGGTTTAACTGCATTTTTTGTGAGCTTGTAGGCGTGAATCTACGAGCGACAATCAAATACTATATAGCATAATGTCAACAAAAACTGTAATTAAAGGCAGCAATTGCTTGAAGATACAGCGTGTATCTAGATACCTGCAACCAAGTTTGGTTGCATTTGTATTTGCATAGTGCAATTAACAAATTATTATTGCATATTTGCAATTTAATTGCAGCTGCCATAGCTGAAAATGCGATGCAGTGCCGGATATATGCAAAAGATACAAATGTATCTCAACGGCAACAATGCCCAATTTATATGATTTCGTTAATACGCTTTGTGCCTGCTTTATCTGTCTTGGCCTTTGCCTTTTCCTCTTTCCTCTTTCTTCCTCTTCTTCTACTTTCTCATACTTATGGGCTTTTGGGTCACATTTACATTTTACAAAATGTTGCAGCGTTCGCGACACTTTCTCTTTTTTCCAATTCCGATTTGTTGTGCTGCCTGAGCGCGATTTAACATAATTCGCAGCAAAACAAAGACAGGGCTAAATATAGCCATAATATACTACATATAATGAGATGAAATTGCAATTTGAAATCCATCTATCAATGGCAGCATTATTTTGCTGTTCACCGCAAAAGGTAAGGAAATTCACCACAGCACCATGGGCAAAAAGTCAATTGTTTTGGCATTAGTTCTGAGAACGAAGCTACAAAAATTTGAATCAATAATCCGTACAGTAAAATAGAATTTTGGAAGAAAAATTTGACAATATAAAACATAGTAGATTAAGGTCATGTTTTTCAGATTTATAAAAAGATGTAACGAAATGTTTGTTCTAAAAAATAGTATTCTAAAAATAAAAAGAAAATTACAAATTATTTTATAGCTATTTTAAAAAACAACTTATTGTTTATTTATTTGCATAATACGAAACAACTACAAACAATTTAAATATGCCAAAATTGTAAATTGCTTGCCCATGGTGCAGAGACGAAAGTGAGGAGCAGGCAAAAGGTAAAGATTCACTTTGCCTGTCATTATTTAGTACATTTGCCTTTGCATCACAACACAGTTGTTGTTGTTGTTGTTGTGGTTTTTTTTGGCGTTTTTTGTTGCTGTTGCTTGTTTTCACAGTTGTTGCTGTGCCTCGGCAACAACAACAAGCTGACAACTCGCAGCAGCTGCGCTGCGCAGCGAGAGCCGTTTATTTATAGCAGCAGCGAGAGCCGGAGAGCCCAAAACACAACGAGAGCCGCTCTGCAAGAGAGCGAGCATCGGCCAGAGAGCGTGCGGGAGAGGGACATTAAGAGAGAGAGAGAGAGAGAGAGAGCTCGTGCGCAAAGTGCACGTATGCAGGCCAGAGCAACAGTGTTGCCAGCATTTAGTATTCAAATTAAGCAGATTAGACAAAAATAAAAAGTGGCTAAATATTAGATACAGTTTTAATTTAATTTTATTTGTTTATTGTCTATTAAATTTAATGTTTATTTATTTGTTTATTATTTTTATTTTATTTTTTGTTTATTTTATTAAGTTATATAAAACTTTAATTTTGTGTTCTTTTATTTTCAGGCACAGATAGCTTAATATTAAACTTTCAAACTTTTAATATAACACTGTAACACTTGTATTGTATTTTTATAACCTCTATCTTATTTTTTTATTATTATTTAAATAAATTAAATATGTCATAATTGGATTATTACTTATTATAATATATTTAAAATTTATTATTAAATTAAGAAAGTAATTTTAATTTGTCGTTATTTATGGCAATAATTATTTTATTTCATTGATATGAATAAAATTCTCCTTCATACGTTAATTATTAGATTTATGTGCATAAGCATTCTAGCCAATTACTTGAACTAGCCATAAACAAGCCAAGCCGGCAGCACTGCAGCCCAATGATGCTGAGCAAATCAAACGAAACGCTAATTACAATAGGTAAATGGTGTTTTTTTTGGTGCGGAATCCGAATCTGATGCTCACCTGGTCGATCCAATGACTGTCTGCGACTCATTGGCGAAAATTTATGCGCCTTGATAGATGCTTGGGGATATACAGATAATTGCGGCTTAAAATCGAACAAAATTTGATTGCTTCATTTGTGTTGTTGTTGGATGTTGGATGTTGCTGCTGCTGATTTTATATATTTATTGCTTTATTTAGATTTGATTTAGCTTAACAGATTCTAATACACCGAGCACACATAAATACACATTTACACATTACAATTATTATTACATTTATTTAATTTAATTTTATTTGATAATTTGCGCGCAATTGATGTACATATTATTTTGTTGTTGTTGTGCTTTTTTGCTGCATGTGCTAATTTGTTTGTTGCTGCTGCTGCTGTGTTTACCAATATTGCGAAATTTGTGAATTTTGATTTTATTTATTATTTGAAAACAACTGACACAGACACAGACACAGACACACACATACACGCATGCACTCAACAGCACACACACATAAACACAAACACACGAACACGAACACACACACACAATCGCAGTCGCGCGTCACGTCAATGAACGCAGCAGCAATTGGTTGTTGTTGTTGCTGCTGCTGCTGTTGTTGTTGTTGCTGCTGTTGTTGCTTTTGATGTCGTCGCCGTAGTAATCACGAAATAACGCTTTTTACGCATATTTCTTAATGAATTCGGCTCACTTGAACACTGCCATTTGTTTATTTACATTTGTGCGCTATTTTTGTGAATTTCAAGCCTTTCGCTCAATCTTTTTTTGTTTTATTTTTTATTATTTTTTATTTTCTATTTGTTACGCACGCACGAGCGAGCGTCCATATGACGAGAGCCGCCGACGAACAAAGGGAAAATGCTGAATGTGAAAAATGTGAAACATTTCAGAGAGAGCGAGAGCAGACGAGCAGACGACGACGGTGAGTCTGCAGCGTGCGAGGGTAGGCGAGATGGCTGATGTGCTTGTTGCTCCCGCCTCGCAATACTGTCGTCTCACTCACGCGTTGCAGAAGAAAAATACCAAAACGAAACGAGAGATTTACGAATTTCACACAACATGCCACAGAAATGTGTTGCTACAATGCCTTCATTTGCATCATTTGCATTTCTCATGCCACATTTTCGTTTACATGTTTACAATTCTCGATGCGACGTTTTGAGCAGTCTCGTTGCATTTATTTCCCGCACTTTTCCGCACACAAGCAGCGCAGCTCAACACTTTTTATCCGTGTGTGCGTGCGAGCGTTTTGCAGCTGCTCCGTTTGCCATTCACCGCACAGCGTTGCCAGACTGCGCCGCTCGATAACTTATCGCACGCCAATCGATACAACTTGCAATTCAACCGTACGACAATTGGTATTTCTCTGCGAAAAATTGTTTAAATTACAAATGATTATTTTTCATTTGATTAAATGCAAATTAAATAAATGCAAATATATTAAAATAAAGAAAAAAGAAACTGACAATACTCTGCGATAAATTGAATTTCGTTGTTTGCTGCTTTCCGATATTTCCAATTGCCGCGCAGTTAACTAACTTTGTTATCGAAATCCAATTAATTGGTATTTTGTGCGAAAAAGTGTGTTTAAACCAAAAAATTAATATGATGAGAGTTTGGCATTTAAATAAATGTAATTATAAACAAAAAGCAGTCGATAGTTTGTTCAGCAATAAATTCAATTTTGTTGTTTGCTGTTTCGATATTTGCAAATTGCGCGCAGCTGTGTTATCGCACTTGCACAACAACAAATTGGTCGAAAAATACAATCGGCCGCTTATAGGCGGAGGAAAAAGCTTGATCACAATATTCTGGTTTTTTATTCTAATTCCAAGCCATAATTAAAGCCCAAAGCAGGCGGGAACGTGAGCAACGAACAAAGAGACTGCGACAGCGACTGCGACGCCGACTGCGCACACTAACAATACACAATGCTGCGGGCGATTGGCAAGCGAGACAAAGAAATCTTCGATGAAGTTTGGCCGGAAAAGCGGAAAATTGTGCTGAAACTGCTGCGGCAGGAGACGGTGTCGCAGCGGGAATGGCAGGATCTGTTTTTCGGCGTGCACTTCGTCTGCCTGTGGGACGAGAAGGGCGCCGCCAAGATCTACGATGGCCTGCAGCAGGACATCGTCGAGTTCATCGTCCAGGCCCAGTCGAAGGTGCAATCGCAGCGGGGGGAGCAGGCGCTGCTTGCCACCTACATTGTGGAGTGGCGCAAGTTCTTCACACAGTCCAATTACCTGCCGCTGCCCTTCCGCCAGCTGGAGCAGTCGCCGCAGGTGAAGCCATCGTCGTCCACATCCGCTGCTGGCGCCTCCACATCCTCGAATGCAGCCGCCTGCGCCTCCGCCTCTGCCTCCTCCGCGGGCAATCAAGCATCCAGCAGCAGCAGCAGTTCCGCCACCAAAGCCTCCACATCGGCAGCAGCGGCGGCTGTTGGAGGCGCCTCCAGCTCCAATGCTGGCGCTGCCGCCGCGGCAGCTACGTCCAGCTCCAAGAAGAGTCCACGGAGGACAGTCCGGTGCGCAAGCTGATGCTGGACTCCTGGAACAAGCCATCTTCCACGACATCAAGGATCGCCTGCAGGAGTCGGCCATGAAGATTGTGCACGCGGAGCGCAACGGTGACGCCTACGATGCGCAGCTGGTGGTAGGCGTGCGGGAGAGCTATGTGAATCTGTCGTCCAATGCGGAGGACAAGCTGGAGATCTATCGGGAGCACTTCGAGAAGGCGTACTTGAAGGCCACCGCCGACTTCTATCGCCTCAAGTCGACGGAGCAGCAGCAGGAGAACGGCGTGCTGGCGTACATGAAGTACGCGGACGCCAAGCTGCGGGAGGAGGAGGTGCGCGCCAAGCGTTATCTGGAGCCGAGCAGCTTTAATATACTCACATGTCGTCTGGTCAAGGTGCTGATTGTGGATCATCTGAACTCGATCATTGCCGAATGTCCCGCCCTCATACGTGACTATGAAACGGATCGTTTGAATCTAATGTTCCGACTCATGGATCGCGTCATGGACGGCGAGGGCGTTGAGGCCATGATGGGCGATCTGCAGCGTCACATCAAGTCCGCCGGGCTGGCCGACATGCAATCCGCCTCGGAGATCATCACCCAGGACTCGGAGAAGTACGTGGAGCGTCTGCTCGAATTGTTCAACAAATTCAGCGATCTGGTGCGCAACGCCTTCAACGATGATCCCCGCTTCCTCACTGCCCGCGACATTGCCTTCAAGATGGTGGTGAACGACACCAGCGTCTTCAAAATGGAACTGCCCACCAGCATCGCCAACCGCGGCGTCAAGTACACCGCTCCCGAGAGCAAATGCCCCGAGCTCCTGGCCAACTACTGTGACATGCTGCTCCGGCGCACGCCGCTCAGCAAGCGCCTGACCAGCGAGCAGATCGACGCCCGCCTCCGGGACGTGCTGCTGGTGCTCAAGTACGTCAACAACAAGGACGTCTTCATGCGCTACCACAAGGTGCATCTGACGCGGCGGTAAGTCCAAGAGTCCATGTCATAGCTCTCGTTGCTCTCTGGTATTTGCAGTTGCTTTTTCTTATGCAGTCAGTCAGCTTGTATGTTGTAGAGCTCTGCCTCGCATGTAGAGCAACTCACAAGAACAATTGCGTGCATTTTTTCTCATTCCACCCATATTTTACCTATGTCGCAACATTTCGTCGTGCATTTTTGCAAGCTCTCTCTCTAAAACTATGTTTCTGCCACTTGCAGCTTGATTCTGGGCACCAGCGCCGACAGCGAAAAGGAGGAGGACATTGTGGAATGGCTGCGAGAGGTGGGCATGCCCGCCGACTATGTCAACCGGCTGGCGCGCATGTTCCAGGACATAAAGGTAAGCAAATCAAATATCTATGCTCTCCCTATCTAAACTCTCGATTGTTGCGCAGGTCAGCGAAGATTTAAATACTCAATTCCGTAATTCGATAAGTCGGCACGATGCCATCAATATCAAAATACTCAATGCTGGCGCCTGGGCGCGTTGCTCGGAGCGTGTGTCGGTGTCGCTGCCGATCGAACTGGAGGACTATATACCCGATGTGGAGGAGTTCTACAAGAAGAAGCATTCCGGCCGCAAACTGCAGTGGTATCATCACATGAGCAACGGCACCATCACATTTGTGAACAACTTTGGCCGCTACGATCTCGATGTGACCACCTTTCAAATGGCCGTGCTCTTCGCATGGAATCAGCGGCAGGATGACAAGATCTCCTATGAGAATCTGCGTCTGGCCACCGAGCTGCCGGGTAAGTTGCAACACCTATTGAGCTTGGATCAGCTTTTAAACTGTTTGCATTCATAGATCCCGAGCTGAGGCGCACGCTGTGGTCTCTGGTGGCATTTCCGAAGATCAAGAAGCAAATACTGCTCATGGAGCCCACGGCCATCGGTTCGCCCAAAGACTTTGCCGAAAACACCATGTTCTACATCAATCAGGAATTCGCCATTGTCAAAAACGGCAAATCCCAGCGACGTGGCAAGGTAAGAGATAAAGGATTATTTAATTCTAAGCATTAAGGAAGGGACAGATCGGTCGGACGTAATCGAGAATCTGTTGTCTGTACCTTATCTTTGATGTTTCTTATCCGATCGACATCAAGTTTACAGCATCAACGGAATATGCCATAGGCTACGTACTTGCCAAATTGCAAGTTTGTAGCTTTCAAAATGAGGCTGCTGTGGTTTTTTGCAATAAGCGGATGATGGAGGGGAGATATCAAACTTCTAAAACTAATTTGGTTAGCGCACGACATAGGAGAACCTAAATACCAAAATTGGCGCCTTTAACTTGTATGGTTTCCGAGATCTAACTAAATGTTTCGGTTTTAAGCGGTTACCGTTAAATAGGGCGAGATATCAAAAATTTTAAACAAACTTGATCAGCATACAGTATAGAAGAACCTACATGTAAAAAATTATGTCTCTAGCTATTTAGACCCTTTACTTTAAAAAAGTAAAAAGGGTCTATTAGTTTAGTGCAAAGAGGAAATGTATGTAACACCCAGATGGAGGCGTGGCAGACCCCACAAAGTATATATATTCTTGATCAGGACGACAAGCCGAGTTGATATAGCCATGTCCGTCTGTCCGTCTGTCCGTCTGTCCGTCTGTCTGTCTGTCTGTCTGTCTGTCCGTCTGTCTGTCTGTATGAACACCTAGATCTCAGCAACTATAAGAGCTAGAGACACCATATTCGGGATTCAGTTGCCTCTATTCAGTAAGCAGCACGAGTTTGTTTTAGATTTTGGATACCTCCCCCCTTCCCCCGCAAACCGCAAAAAGCTGCTGTAGCCGCAGTTTTAAAGCTATTGATTTGTAATTTGGTATTTAACTAGTTTATGACATTATCTATCGACGCTGTGAATTTTGTTTCGATCGGATAAGAAACAGCGAACATATGCCACAGACAATTTGCCGTACTAGGCAGAGGGGGGGTGGTGTGCCTTGCAAACGTGGGTAGCTTAGTGTGTGTGCGTCTGATTGTGGTTGTATGTACATATACTCAAAGTAAAGGGTCTCCTACGGTCGGTTACGTCCGACTGTAGCCTCCGTCCCACTGATCTGCCCCGTCCCTATATTTTAGTTACTGAGATCTGATCATATGGACCGATCGATATTACTAATTTTTATGCTCTTTTGCAGCTTAATTTAATTGGGCGCCTGCAGCTGAGCACGGAGAGGTCGCAGCAGGAGGACAATCAGTCCATTGTGCAGCTGCGCATCCTGCGCACGCAGGAAGCAATCATCAAGATCATGAAGGTGCGCAAGCGCATGAACAATGCAGCCTTACAGGTGAATATCTCTATCTCTATAGATCTTTCCAATCGAAAATCTTAACAATCGAAATGTTTGCAGGCGGAGCTTATAGATATACTGAAGAACATGTTCCTGCCATCCAAGAAGATGATCAAGGAGCAGCTCGAGTGGCTGATCGAGCACAAGTATATGAGACGCGATGACGACGATATCAACATGTTTATTTATGTGGCCTAACTGTATTTATTATGATCGCTATTATTATTATTATGTTCTGGGCCAGTGCGTGCGTCCTTGCCTCCTGCTACCATTCCCCCTTTCCGCACCCAGAAGATCTACTTTATCCCTCCAGCAAACTGTACATTTCATTCTCACGATCGTCGCTATAAGCTATTGCTTTAGCCACTCTTCTCTTCGGTGTTTTTTATAGCTAACTATTTTTAGTACTTTAGCCCCTGATGTCTCATATACCGCTATCTGGGGCAGCATTTTCTAAGCTTCTATTTAAATGCTCTTAAATTGTATTGTAATTTTTTTGAAATACTGCAGCCGTTGGCTAATTGCATTAGGTATGCCCACAATTAATCGTAATTCTTGCATATTTTTATTAGTACTGGTTTATGTTGTGAGCGTTCAGTTATTGCTTTAAGTTATATACAAAAAAAAAGTCATCTGTAAGAGTTGGGCATTTGTTTACTTTCTAAAGTTAAGTCCACTTTTGTTACAAGTTGAATCTCTTCACACACAACACAAAGGCAGAACTAACACTAGTATAGCAATATTATACATTTAAGTTAATGAAATTATAAAACACATAAATTGTATTTTAAATAAATTAAGTATGAACAAAATACACGTTTTTCCATTTTTTTAATTACACTGTTCTTCAAGGTTGAGAGCACTACGTAACTATAAAATTCTCAAGCAACTTTTGATCCGATCGCAGTCATTGTTGAGAAAAAACGATTGTTAGAATATTGTATATTATTTATGCTTTTGCATCTGGAGAATTTTAATTAATTATACCCTGTGCCCATTGAAAAATTGGGAAAACAGGGTTAATAACTTTGTGCGAATGTATGTAACATGCAGAAGGAGGCATGGCAGACCCCACAAACTATATATATTCTTGATCAGGGAGAACAGCTGAGTCGATATAGCCATGTCTGTCTGTCCGTCTGGATGAGTGCGTAGATCTCAGCAACTATAAAAGCTAGAGCAGCCGTTTTGGTCTCTTTTGAAAGGTGTGTACCATACGCAGATCAAGTTTATCAAGTTTCAAATCTTGAATACCACGCCCCTGCCGCCTACAAAGAATGAAATAAAATACATTCGTTAATTTAAAAGACACCAAGCTATTTACATGAATTCTCTCTTCAGTAGTTGATAGGTCTACATCAGACACAGATGAGGCTTTTTTTTAAATTTTGGATGCCACGCCCCATTTACGCCTTAATCGATCAAAACCGAATAACAAGCGAAATATTGAACATAGAAAGTTTAAACTCGGAATATATACTCTTGTGTATAGAAGTTATCTATCCTGAAAAGCGCATTTAAATCGGCCAATAAACACAAGAGATATAAACGAAACAATATTACAGGCGTTACGCCGCTCGCCCTTTAGCAGCGCAGCCTGTAAAGCCTGGCATACACAAAATGGAAGAAGAAGAATTGCTGCTACGCTCCGTGTGATAGTTTTAAAAAATTATATTTAAAATATTTTATACTGTATACGCGAGCGCGCAGCGCGAGCTTTGGCACAGGGTATAAGACAGTCGGGCCCGTCCGACTGATCTGCTCCGCCCATTCTGGTTTTTTTTAAACTTGTTGGAATTTGGAAAACATTACAAACTTCTTAACTAGAACCGTGATAAATTAACACCTTAATAGGCAAATTAACACCTGGTAAGCTACAACTTATCTAAAACCAACTCAAAAATGGAATTTACTCGTACATGCCAATTTGCTGGGCAAGTCCGGCGTAAATGTGCAGGGAACAGAAACCGATGACGGCCGCCATCAGATAAAATCCAAATGTTGAAATTTAATGATAAGCGAAGTTTCTATTAGGTAAAAAGAATTTCAATGATTACTATAATATTCGTATTCAACGTCAAAAATAAACCAAGAAATGATAAAGTTTATATTATTTAGCATTTTATTGCAGATCAGATGATAAAATTATAGACAAGTTTCAATAGATGACGAATACGACAACGAAATGTGTAAACGCATGTTACAAAAATACTTTGGAAAAACGCATTAAGTAAAAATATGGTATAAAAGTAGCTGCAACTTAACATAGAATTTACAGGGTATAAAATGATGAGCATTTAGTGCTTTGCTGTTTCCATATGAACGTTCTCATCGCGTCGTCAATGACAAAATATATAAGTTAGCTTAGCTGCCAATTGGTGCTTGACTTACAACTAAATTGGACCAATACGAAACATAAAATATAGTAGACGAAAAATACTCTGTAGACAATGCTGTGTGTGTTAACCTAATGCGAGTGGCACTACGAGCTAGACTTAACCGCCTGCCATATACTAATTAAAAATACTTGATTCAGTTGGCGTCTATCTGCGCTTGCGCCCCTTCTTGTAGCCCTTGCCATACCAGCCGGCCTGGGTGCGGGCCAGTTTGCGTGGAAAGCTGTGGCTCAGCTGGAGGCGCCGCTTGGCGGTTTCGGCGGCAGCGATGTGCGCCAGGGAGGTATTCTCATCGTAGTCATCCCCATCGTCATCGCTGGTGGGGCAGCATTCGCAGACCACAAAGCGACCGCTGCGCGCGCGCTTCTTGTGCTTGCGCTGATTGAGCTGCCAGCGGCGATAGAATTGGCACTCCAGCTCGGCGTAGCGATCGAAGCAGAACTCGCAGCTGGCGGCCGAGCGATTCATGGCAAAGTTCGGCACCACCTGCGAGTTCCAGATGTTGAGATCGGCCGGCGGCGGTATCAGGATGCTGTGCAGTCCGGAGTACGCATACTTGGCATCGTACCAGCTGGGCAGTTGCAGCAGCAGCTCGTGATCGCTGTGACGACGCCGCAGCAGATCCACCTGCGCCATATGAAAGTGATCATCCTCCTCGTCGTCGTCGCCCTCGCCCTCGTCTGTGGTGCACTCCGTGGAGCAGGTGGCGCTGTCGCTTTGCAGATTCAGCGCTTGCAGCGAGGGCGGCAGCACCTGCTGGCTCTGCGGCTCCACGAAGGGCGTGAAGAGAGGCGCTCCGATGGGCACCAGCGGCGGCAGCTGCAACGGCTCCACATGTGCCTCCAGTTGCAGTTGCTCCACGGGTGGTTGACAGTTACCCGGCGGTGTTCTTTGTATGGCGACTAGTTTTGGCAGTTCCAGCAGACCAAAGGCTTCGGTCTCGTTTGTGTGATGTCCGTTTGTGAGCTCCTCTTTGGGCGTCATCGGTTCCAGCTTGGGCAGTGTTTCCTCCTTGATGTCCGGACTAGTTGCAAGCGGCTTCTGCTCGTGCTCAGTCTGCTGCGTTGTCGCCTCCACTTTGATTTCAGTCTCCACTTTGATCTCAGTTTTGTCCGCTTTCGTTTCCGTTTCTTCCTCGGCTTTGATCTGCTGCTTGGGCTGCTCAGTCGTGGCTCCATTGTGGCTTGGCGCATCGCTAATCTCTCGCAGATACTTTTGGCGCATCTGCAGATTGGTTTTGATGCGGCGTCCGTTCTTGATGGGCGTGCGTATGCGCGGACCCTTGCCAATGGGCAGATCGCTGTAGCTGTCTCCGGATATGGTCGAATCCTGCGTCTCCTCCGTGGTCGTTGTGCAGGATTGCGTGTCGCCCGCCTCCTCCTCCTCCTCCTTGGCATTCTTGAGCAGGGGCTGCGTCAGCGTGTGCAGCTCCTCCGGCATCAGCAATGTGGCATGCGCAAAGATCGGATCCTTCTCCTTGGTATACACGGGCACGGCAATGTTCAGAATGCGCATCAGCTGAGCCATGACGCTATCACACTTGCCATTGATCTTAATGCTGGCCATGTTGTCCTTGGGCGTCCACTGCAGATTCACCACGCAGATCTTGGCGCGCTGTCGCGCCGGCTTGTCCATCTGCCACAGCCAAGTGTACTTCTTGAGCACCTTCAGGCTGGAGCCCAGACAGAGTATGACATCCGCCCTTTCAGCGTGCTCCGTGGCGCCTCCCCAGTTCAGCGGCCACTTGGCATTGCCGCGCTCTCCAAAATGCACAATCGTATCGTACAGCGGCTCCGAGCAGCGATGGCACAGCCGATGCGTCTTGTGGCAGTAACGGGCGGTCATCTCGGTCACATCGAACTGGCGCCAGTAGACGGCGTTGGGCTTGCAGTGCTTGCAGATCTCCACGTACATGTTGCCGTGTATCTCGGACAGCGACTGCCGCGGCAGACCCGAACGCAGATGCAGCCCATCGCAGTTCTGGGACACAACGTGCCGCAGCAGGCGACGACGATGCAGCTCATACAGCGCCATATGCGTGTAGGTGGGATTCGCACTGGACAGATCGTGCTCCCCTATGTCCTTGCCCTTCTGCAGCAGCGTCCAGATGCCCTTGCTGCCCCGATAGTCGGGTATCAATGCCGCCGTGCTGATGCCAGCGCCGGTGTAACAAATCAAATGCTTCGCCTGTGCCACAATGTTGGCCAGCTGCTCCACCTTGGCCTCGATGACATGCGCCGCGTCCTCCTTCTCCACCACGCGCTGCTTGTAGATCTCGACGCGTTCCCGGCGCTTCTTTGTGGCCTTAACGATCTCCGGATGCTTCTCCAGAAACTGGCGATCTTCAACGCTGCGCACAGTGTCGCACTTGCGCAAAATCAGCGACACCTGCGAAATCAGATATATATTAATATTAATTGGACTTTGGCGAGTTCTTGGGCAGTTTTAATCAGGTTATGTATATTTATGTTATATATTATTTGCAACTCTGCAAGCAGCAACTTCATAATTTTTGTTCGGCCTTGGCATATACATACACACACAAATATTTACATACAAACATAATTATGCACTTCAAAGCAGTGCTGCCAGATTTTTGGAAAATCGCTAAGAATTATTTCGGATATTAATTAATTGTTTATATTTTTATTTTCATTATTTTTATTATAAATTTATTCCAGTGAATTGCCGCTAAATTTTTTAAGTTCCAATAGCTTTCTGGGCCATTATCAAATTATCGAAACTTGCTTTAATTAAAAAGAGAGACGAAAAATCAAACGTCAAAAAGTTGTTAAGTAAAATAAAAAAAGGTTAAATTTGTGGCTAATAGTATTTTTAAAAGGGAAGTTGCTAGCCAGAAGTTGTTGCCAGCTCTAAAAGTGGCTAAATCTAGCCACAAAGTGGCTAAGGTGGCAACACTGCTTGCAAGTCACAACTACACACACGCACACACACACACACACGCACACGACATGCCGTTTGGCATAACGGTGTAATTACCTTTCGCATGGCATCCTTGCGTCGTCTCTTTTCGTTGTCCTTCTTATCGGGATTCGCTTTGGCCCGCGTCTTGTACGATTGCACCACGTCGGGCATAGGAGGCGGGGGATGCGGCTCCTCCGGCTCCATCTTTGTGCCTAATTGCTGCGATTCCGTACTCAAATCCACATACATGTGTATTTATTTATGTATGTGCGTCGCAGCACACCACCAACGAATATACGGGCAGTTAGCACCAAACAACTCACCAATATTATATATTTCTAAAACACTGAACAATTTGTTGCCATTTTGTGCAGATTATCATATTTATGCATTCTCTTGGCGCGTGTAACTTTTGTTGTTTTCACAACTTTAATAAATATGTTTTTTTTTTTTGTAAACAACAATAGTGATGGGACGTTGCAACCTATGCTGGTGCGTAAAAATAATTCACAGTAACGAGTCATTTCGGTCGCAGTTACTTGTAACTGCAATTACTTGCTGTTGTAATGTAAATATTTTGCGATTGTTTATTAAATTACATTTAATAATAAATATTTATACATACATTTTATAAGAATAAATTAATGAACTAATGCTAAGCAGAATATTTATTTTAAATTAAATAAAATAAAGTATAAATGTCACCGTTACCGCCAAATGCTTGCAGCCTTGCCAGATAGCTTAAAGTAAACGCACACAATGGTTGCATTCACCAGGTTACCGCTCCATGGATCACTCACCCGATAACCGATGAAAGCAACCCTAATGCAGCATAAAATTGCAAATTAGGGTTGCTTTCATCGGTTATCGGGTGAGCGATCCATGGAGCGGTAACCTGGTGAATGCAACCAATTGGTATTAGTGTTGCCAGCTATTGGATGAAAAAACCTGGAGTATCCTGAAAAAATCCCAAGTACCCTGAACCGATAAAAACTTTTTTAGTTTCACTGTGAATGCTCATAACTTCGTCAAACGATTTTCAAACATTGTGGTTTCTTATCAATTATTTCAGTTCGAAAGTTATATACCATTAAAAGCTCAACATAAAAAAAAATTGAAAAAATTCAAAAATTTACAACAAAAAATTTAAATTTAATTTAATTTTGGTGAACTAAACATACAAAATAGCAAAGTTAGCAACCTCAAATAAAATTGCATGAGTATCGAATACTTTTTAAATTTTCATGTTTGATTTATTACCATTTGAGTTATTACTAAAACCTAGTAATTAGTTTTCAATTAGAAATATATGTTAATTATTTTTGATAGTATGGCGGATCCAATCCAAGTAGTGATGCACTCGCGTATAAATGCTTGGAATGTTGGGCGTACCACACGCTATACCCGTAGATGTTACGCCCATAACGTGGTACATGCACGGAAATTCCCGATGATATACCAGAATAGGTCCTCCCGAATCGCCGTTACAAGTGTCCATGGGCCTAGACGAGCCTACGCACATCTGGGAAATAGGTTCGAATCCTTGGGGATAATCTTCACCTCGTTCGATTACCCGACCGCAAACCTAAAGCAATGAATATAGTTTATATAGACTTGGGATGCTAGGAAAACCTACCTCATCGGCAATGCGATCCAATTTGACCTTCAACAGCTGCGCCGAAGATCTGCCAGCCAAGCGAATGCTTCCCCATCCGATGGCTATGAAGGAATTTAACTGCTGACCACTCTCAAAGGGCAAACATGCGGGGTGCTTATAGTTATCGAATTTCACAGACTCTGCCAGTTTTACCAGACCTATATCATTGTAGAGTTGGGACGATGTGAAGTTGGGATGTGCAAAATACTTGGCTACGGCATAATTCTGAGGCTTGGCATCCTCCTCATCCGAGTCGAAATCCAAATCACCCAAGCGCACGATGTTAACCTCTCCCCTGTAAGCGCAGATGATATTACATTCGATAAATACACGAGTAAACAATTACTCACTGGTCCGATTCAAAGCAATGCGCAGCAGTTAATACGAATCTATCGCTGATCAGCGTACCGCCGCAGAACCAATCCACTTTGTTCTGCTGCGGGTGCCGGAAACCGAGGCGTGCCATGTTGGGGAACTCCTTGGGATTGGCGGGTTGTCCGCCCACAATTAACGGCGTATATGTGTAGCACTTATCGATGGTCTCGTATTCTATAGGTGCGTTTGGAAATAGAAAGCTGTAGCCCACCTGCTCCTCAAAAATATCCCGCTTATATTTGTTGCAGGCTAAAAGTGACAAAAATTTAGTGGTATGTACTTTCAAAAGTATTCCTCTTGTACCTACTGTCAATAATATCCGAATTTTGTGCCGAAATTCTGCTTGGCTGCGGGGCCAAGATCAGCAGCGTAACCAGCATCAACCACAACATCTCCAACTGAGCTCTGTTTATCAAATACACAATGGGCACAAGTCTTTAACCGGTTTGGGGAAAACAAATGCCTCGAACTTGACAGCGGAATCGAACGCTCGCACGCGATCGCTATAATATTATTCCTTCTCTCACTCTCTGCTGCTCACTGGACAGCTTCAAATTGCACTCCCCCACAAGCACTCAGCAGTGTTGGCAGCTGGGCAAATTTTTAGCTTCTTTTAGATAGTCAAAAACTGGTAATCCGTTAAATTTCGTGGGTAAATTGTGGGTAATATTCTAAAAATTCGTGGCTATTTAGCTTTATTTGTTTCCGATATTGTTTTCCAAAAATACAATTTTTTATGCACTTAATTCGATAATTATTAATTTTTGAGTTGTCTAACAAAGTTGTAAATTGAACGGGTTTTAGAATTTAATTTTATTTATTTTTTATTGAAAATATATGTATATTTCATGTTTGTAATTTATATTGATTTTATTTGCATAATTTATTTTGTTTGCATATTTGTTTAATAATTTGTACTTCAAATCTGGCTTTTTCTCGCACAACTGTTGAATCACAATTGACAGCACTGACACGCACACAGTTACACACATACAAAGAGCGCATCACAAAGGGCTTGCTCTCCCACACTCTTGCTCTCTCGCAAACTCAATTCGTGTTAAGCGATTATAGTTTCGTTGCGCATCCGCCGTGTTGACCCAACAGTAGTGAAATTATAACTGACGATGCAAAGCTGAGGCGCTGAAATACTTTATAGTTATAGCTAACTTATAAAGCCTCGATAAAGCGAATTATAGAAAGTATTTAAAAATAAATGTTTATTGAGCTACAAAAAATTATGGATTTGAATGAATATATTAAGATTTATTAAATAAAATAATATATTACAATATATTTATTTCAACATTTTACTGCCAATTGTTTTAAATTTTAAATAAATGAGTTTTTACTGTAGTTCAATAATATTATTTAAGTAGGTGCATAAATAGATTTTCCCGTATCAATTTCAATAATCTCAAACTTGAAAATTCCCGTGTTTTTTCGTTCTTAGAACATTTAACTTATCTTAGCCATTTCCGTCATAATCCACTGCAAGTAAAAATATATGGACGGGGCAGATCAGTGGGACGGAAGCTACAGTCGGACGTAACCGACAGTAGGAGACCCTTTACTATACTACTACTACTAATGTATGAACATACAAACACAGTCAAAGGCACGCACACTAACCTACACGCGTATGCAAGGCACACCACCCCCCTCTGCCTAGTGCGGCAAATTGTCCGTTCCATATTTTCGCTGTTTCTTATCCGATCGGAACGAAATTCACAGAGTCAATAGAAAATGTCATAAGCTAGTTACGTACTAAATTACAAGGCAATAACTTTAAAGCTGTGGCTGCAGTAGCTTTTTGCGGTTTGCGGGGGAAGGGGGGAAGGTATCCAAAATCTAAAACAAACTCGTGCTGCTCGCGAAATAGGAGAATCTAAATCCCGAATATGGTGTCTCTAGCTCTTATAGTTGCTGAGATCTAGGTGTTCATACGGACGGACAGACAGACGGACAGACGGACAGACAGACAGACGGACAGACGGACATGGCTACATCGACTCGTCTTGTCGTCCTGATCAAGAATATATATACTTTATGGGGTCTGCCACGCCTCCTTCTGGGTGTTACACACATTTCCTCTTTGCACTAAACTAATAGACCCTTTTTACTTTTTTAAAGTAAAGGGTCTAAAAACACTCGCGTATAGAGGCTGGGCACATTGGGCGTGCCACAGCCAAAGCCCGCCGAGGTAATACCCACCAGATAATACAAACACGGAGACTGCTGACGATGGACCAGCAGAGGACCCCCGGAATCCCCATTGCAGGTATCCCTTGCCTGTGTCGAACCAATGCACAGCTGTGTGCTGGCATTGAAGCCGTTGGGCAGCTCATCGATGTCGTCAATGTGGAGGCAACGGTTACCAAACGTATTCAACGTTACCTTCTGCAACTGTGTTGCATCTCTGCCAGCAAACCTCGTGTGCCCCCAGCCCGTGGCAATGAACTCCTGATAACTGTCTCCATTATCGATGGGCAGGCAGGCGGCATGTTTGTATACATTGAAGAGCACCAGGCGATCCAATTGCAGTATGGCTATATCGTTGTACAGCAGAGGATGCTCATAATCCGGATGCTCCGTCTCTTGGCGCACACCAAAATCTTCGGGATCGGCGTCATCCGTTTCGCTATCAAAGTCCAGCTCACCCAGGCGCACCACATTGATCATGCCACTGCACGAGAGAGAGAGAGAGAGTAAGACTAGAGTACCACAGTCGAGCGTGCTCAAATCTATTCACATACTGCTCAGCATAGAGACAGTGTGCAGCTGTGAGCACCAGCCGATTGCTTATCAATGTGCCCCCACAGAACCAGCTGGTGACGTTGTCTTTGCCGCGATGACCCAAACGTGCCATGTGCGAGAATTCCTTGGGTTGCGCCAATTGTCCTCCGACTACATGCAGGACATTGACCTTTGGCGAGCCCCACACCCCGCCTGCCAATAATATTGCTAACAATATTGGCAAGTAAACAGCGATATGCATAATGCAATATATGAAATACTATATATTATATATAATCAGCAGACACTGCTCACAACCGTCGCAGAACTGGTCGCAATCTTCACGGAACCGCATGTGGAACGCAATTTGTTAATTGTTGTTTAAATTCGGGTAATTTACATATTTCAAGTCGCTCTGTCTCTCTCTCTCTCTGTCGATGATAAGATGCTGTTGATAAAAACTTGAATCCAATAAAATACTCCGAGGATGCAATTTTAAATTGTAATTGAATATTGTAATGCCTCTGAACTTAATGCCACATCGTGAATTCTTTTTGTGAAAATAGTTATAAATTTATGAGAACCCTTTTGCATTGAAGGGTCAAAACTAACAAAGCCTTATCATCTATAGCAGTTACATTGTTATTTCAATTGAATTTTCAAGGCAGCAATTTATAATAAATTTGTTCTTAACGAATTTTAGATGCTTGGTCAGACAGATGTGACTATATCGACTAAGCTTTTCGTCCTGCCCAAATATATACATATACTGCATAAACATATTTGGTAGGGTCTGCCAAGACTCCTTTTCACAAACTTAATTTACCTGTTTACTTTTTTATACCCTGTACCCATTGATTTTTAAAATGCAGGGTTCAATAATTCACAAAGGCGGAAACTTTGAATTTTAAGTCATTTGCGCCTTACACCCCATTTATATTGTTATGATTTTGTTGTTTTATATTGCAATATAATATTGTAGTGGCTTTAAAACGTTGAACAGTGATATATTCTTAAAATATTTATAAGTATAAAGGTTGTTATTAAAACTTCATAAGCTTGAAGTGTGGTGCCAATAAAAACACGTAAATATACAGTCCTAACGGTCACACAATTAAATATTGAAATGGCTCAAAAGCTATAGTTTGTAAAGTTATTCTCTGAAAAACAGTGTGAAATTTTATATACTCTTAAAAAATAGGCGTATGTATTTGTGTACAAAAGTTCATAAAATTCTTGTATATTAAGTGAGCAACAAATTAAGATTCTTTCATAAAGCAATTCTTCATAAAGTGTATTCAATTGGTGGGATAGAATGAGCCTTACAATTCAACCTAAACCTATAAATAAAAGCAGCTCACACAGAAAATTTCAGTATACATTTTGCAGCGAGCAACGAAGTAATTTATTGCGAGGTATACGTTAATTCCTACGGAATAATTTCAAATCAATAAATACTATTTCAAGGAAATCAAATTCAAGGAGA
>JAWNNJ010000840.1:0-25598 GCA_035045125.1 Hypselothyrea guttata | reverse complement strand
TAAAGTGTGTGAAGTAGAAGGCAAAAAGAAGAAAATGCTGTCAACCAAAATTAGTTTCAGATAGCATCAAATTAAGTAGTTGTAGTCGAGTTAAATGAAGCAATAAGAACAAGAAAAAGTTGCATAAGCTGTAATAGAATGAATGTAAAAATGTACTATCAAAAATTATTTTGTAAAAAAAACATTGATTAATAAAACCTGTGATAAAACCTACTGATACTACAATAATAAAACTTCTACTGCACTAATAAAACCTGTATTATGAAGCAATAAATAATTTATAATGCAGCCATATTTATTCATATTACGAAGGAATAATACATAGTTATTAAAACAATAATTTCTAAGGATGATGCAAAGCATGGTGATATGCATTATAATTTCGGGTGCGTTTCCTTGTTGTTTTCATTTAAATTAACTGGATCATAGCGTCATTTAAATGTTAATTTAGCTACAAAAAATTATGGATTTGAATGATTATATTAAGATTTATTGAATAAAATAATATATTACAACATATTTATTTCAACATTTTACTGCCAATTGTTTTAAATTTTAAATAAATGAGTTTTTACTGTAGTTCAATAATATTATTTAAGTAGGTGCATAAATAGATTTTCCCGTATCAATTTCAATAATCTCAAACATGAAAATTCCCGTATTTTCGTTCTTAGAACATTTAACTTATCTTAGCCATTTCCGTCATAATCCACTGCAAGTAAAAAAACACTCGCGTATAGAGGCTGGGCACATTGGGCGTGCCACAGCCAAAGCCCGCCGAGGTAATACCCACTAGGCGATACATACACGGAGACTGCTGACGATGGACCAGCAGAGGACCTCCGGAATCCCCATTGCAGGTATCCCTTGCCTGTGTCGAACCAATGCACAGCTGTGTGCTGGCATTGAAGCCGTTGGGCAGCTCATCGATGTCGTCAATGTGGAGGCAACGGTTACCAAACGTATTCAACGTTACCTTCTGCAACTGTGTTGCATCTCTGCCAGCAAACCTCGTGTGCCCCCAGCCCGTGGCAATGAACTCCTGATAACTGTCTCCATTATCGATGGGCAGGCAGGCGGCATGTTTGTATACATTGAAGAGCACCAGGCGATCCAATTGCAGTATGGCTATATCGTTGTACAGCAGAGGATGCTCATAATCCGGATGCTCCGTCTCTTGGCGCACACCAAAATCTTCGGGATCGGCGTCATCCGTTTCGCTATCAAAGTCCAGCTCACCCAGGCGCACCACATTGATCATGCCACTGCACGAGAGAGAGAGAGAGAGTAAGACTAGAGTACCACAGTCGAGCGTGCTCAAATCTATTCACATACTGCTCAGCATAGAGACAGTGTGCAGCTGTGAGCACCAGCCGATTGCTTATCAATGTGCCCCCACAGAACCAGCTGGTGACGTTGTCTTTGCCGCGATGACCCAAACGTGCCATGTGCGAGAATTCCTTGGGTTGCGCCAATTGTCCTCCGACTACATGCAGGACATTGACCTTTGGCGAGCCCCACACCCCGCCTGCCAATAATATTGCTAACAATATTGGCAAGTAAACAGCGATATGCATAATGCAATATATGAAATACTATATATTATATATAATCAGCAGACACTGCTCACAACCGTCGCAGAACTGGTCGCAATCTTCACGGAACCGCATGTGGAACGCAATTTGTTAATTGTTGTTTAAATTCGGGTAATTTACATATTTCAAGTCGCTCTGTCTCTCTCTCTCTCTGTCGATGATAAGATGCTGTTGATAAAAACTTGAATCCAATAAAATACTCCGAGGATGCAATTTTAAATTGTAATTGAATATTGTAATGCCTCTGAACTTAATGCCACATCGTGAATTCTTTTTGTGAAAATAGTTATAAATTTATGAGAACCCTTTTGCATTGAAGGGTCAAAACTAACAAAGCCTTATCATCTATAGCAGTTACATTGTTATTTCAATTGAATTTTCAAGGCAGCAATTTATAATAAATTTGTTCTTAACGAATTTTAGATGCTTGGTCAGACAGATGTGACTATATCGACTAAGCTTTTCGTCCTGCCCAAATATATACATATACTGCATAAACATATTTGGTAGGGTCTGCCAAGACTCCTTTTCACAAACTTAATTTACCTGTTTACTTTTTTATACCCTGTACCCATTGATTTTTAAAATGCAGGGTTCAATAATTCACAAAGGCGGAAACTTTGAATTTTAAGTCATTTGCGCCTTACACCCCATTTATATTGTTATGATTTTGTTGTTTTATATTGCAATATAATATTGTAGTGGCTTTAAAACGTTGAACAGTGATATATTCTTAAAATATTTATAAGTATAAAGGTTGTTATTAAAACTTCATAAGCTTGAAGTGTGGTGCCAATAAAAACACGTAAATATACAGTCCTAACGGTCACACAATTAAATATTGAAATGGCTCAAAAGCTATAGTTTGTAAAGTTATTCTCTGAAAAACAGTGTGAAATTTTATATACTCTTAAAAAATAGGCGTATGTATTTGTGTACAAAAGTTCATAAAATTCTTGTATATTAAGTGAGCAACAAATTAAGATTCTTTCATAAAGCAATTCTTCATAAAGTGTATTCAATTGGTGGGATAGAATGAGCCTTACAATTCAACCTAAACCTATAAATAAAAGCAGCTCACACAGAAAATTTCAGTATACATTTTGCAGCGAGCAACGAAGTAATTTATGGCGAGGTATACGTTAATTCCTACGGAATAATTTCAAATCAATAAATACTATTTCAAGGAAATCAAATTCAAGGAGAAAATGGACACACAGCATTTTGGGCACCCAAAAGATGGCATTTATTTGGATTCTCGATGCACCTACAAGTATCTCGAGATAGTTATTAAAATGGTGGGATTGAGTCAACCCCCAAAAAAGCACAAGTCGTCATATCTCTTTTGGGGTTGGATTGTAAAGCTTATAGTGATATTAACTCCGATTGGTTTCATTATTCCACTCATACAAGATATTAGTGAATTATCTTCAAAGGAATTTGTAGGTGCTCTGATATTATTTTTGAATCTCCCTACCACAACTATTAAATTGATTATATTATTGGTGAACATGTGGCGCCTCGAACTGGCCAAAAATTTACTGGATGCTATGTATAAGAGATGCATGCTCCAGCAAGAGCGTTTGCAAATACATACATTTATCCGTAGATGCAAAATTATAACTACTGGTTATATCTTAATATACCTATCGGTTCTAACAATTATGAGCATCACCTCCGTAATATCGGGCTATCCACCTATGAACTTATTTAATCCTTTCATAAACTGGCGTGAGAGTACTCAAAAATTCTTCATTGCTTCGATAATAGAGTATGCCATTCTTCTTGTTATTATTTATTGTAATGCTTTTATCGATTGCATGCCCTTCGTATTTAGCTTAAGTGTTCGAGAACACATAGAGCTTGTCAATAAGCGAGTTGCCAAGTTACGGACTGACATCGAAGTGGATGAACAACAAAACTATGAGGAATTGGTTCTCTGCATCAAGGATCACAAACTTATACTCGAGTAACTAAGTCGAATGATAACCAAACCATTAATCATCATTTGTATAACTTTTAGATACTGCGACATAATGAGGCCTTATATTTCACAAACGCTTTTCGTGCAGTTCATGGCGATTGGATTGGTTTTAGCCTTCACCTTGATTCATATTATTTTTATTGCCAATTTCATAACGGGTTTCTCTTCTGTCATCTATATGGTGGCCTGTTGTTTGCAATCAATTCCGATCTGTTTTACCTGTGACAGGATTATCGATGACGGCAACGATCTGGCCAAGACTTTATTTCACTCCAATTGGATAGATGCCAATCATGCTTATAAGAAGGCATTGATCTATTTTATGCAAAACGCGCAGCAACCAATACAATTCATCGGAGGGGGTATTTTACCCATCTGCCTGCTTACCTATAGTCGTGTAAGAATTACATATATTTATATTTATTTTAATATAGCGATTAATGTAATTATATTTTATTATTTCAAGATGGCTAAAATGGCATTCTCGTTGATAACATTTATAAAGCAGACCAACTTTTTTGAAGAAGTTCACTAGGAAATATTAAAAATATGCACGTTGTATCAAAATATTACGGATTTCAGTAGAAACAAATTAGATGCAATATGCATACATCATAAAAAATAAAGCATTCAATATATGCTATTAAGTATTTATCTATTAAACCTATATTATGTGTTAAAAAAAATATGCTTAATTCAATAAAAAAAAACCCAAGGGTTTATTCGCTTCAAAAAAGTCCTTATATGGCAATAAAGCTATTTATGACGTATTTCTTATCATGGTCATTTATGTTCCACTAACAACTGGATATCGAATGAAGTAGGTTCCTTAATTTTCTAAGGTGATGTTTTTATGATATGTTGAGATTTCAACATTGTGTACTTAGTTTTTATACCCTGCACCTATTCATGACAGCACAGGTGTATGAATACATTTTTCAAATATGAACAAATGCTTAGACTGTTAATGTGCATAAGCCCAGAGTCCTCAAGCTCGCACAATTAAATATTTAAATGTCTTAGAGGCTATAATTTGTTGGATTGCCTCAGAAAAGTATAAGTGAATTGTAGTTGAATGAAATTGTGACTACAATTTCCCATTTCCAGTTGCATTTGGTCAGTAAGCAAAGCAGTAACGTAAAACCCGCAACACTTGCAAAAATATTTACAAAAAAAAAATATTTATTTAGGGAAGTTATACTAGCTTTTTACGTGCAAAGAAAATGGACTTTCAGAATCTTAGACAGCGATTCGATTTATTTGGATTCCCGATGCACTTACAAGTATCACGAGTTAATAATGAAAATAATGGGATTAACTAAACTCTCAGAGAAACCTAAGAAATGCATGACGATACTATATATCGCTTTTGGGGTTGGATGGTCAAAATTATAAAGATATTTCTACCGATTGCTTTCGCTATACCACTCATACAAAGTATCAGTGAAAAATCTTCAAGCGAAATTGTGGGAAGTTTAATATTCTTTTTCAACATGCCATCCGCATCTATTAAAATTGTTATATTATTGCTGAACTTGTAACGTCTTGATCTAGCCAAAGATGTACTCGATAACATATATAAGAGATGCAATACTCAGGTAGATCGGTTGCAAATACATAAATTTATCCGTAGAAGCATAATTATATCTATGCTCTATACTGGGTTATACCTCTTTACTACAACATTAATGTCTCTCAGTGCTGTTCTATCGGGTTATGCACCCTTAAACCTCTACAATCCTTTAATAGACTGGCGTGAAAACACTCAAGCATTATGGATTGCGTCCATCATAGAGTATGGCGTTGCTTTAATCGCTGTCACTTGTGATAGTATTATGGATACTAAGCCCTTCGTATTTGGGCTGAGTGTTCGGGAACATATAAAGCTTCTGATCAAACGAGTTTCCAGTTTACGGACTAATTTAGAAGCGGATGAAAGACATAACCATAAAGAACTAGTTCTCTGTATTAAAGATCACAAACAAATACTTGAGTAACTATACAGAAAATTGCTATAATATTGTATGCTTTCTTCTAATAATTTGCAAAATTTTTAGATACTGCGACATTATGCGACCCTATATATCGCAAAACCTTTTCGTGCAATTCATGGCAATTGGATTAATTTTGGCGTTCACCTTGATTCATGTAATTTTCTTTGCCAATTTCTTTACGGGTCTCTCTTCCATCATTTAGATGGCTACCTGTATGCTGCAATCATTTCCGACCTGCTATACCTGTGAAATGATTATTGATGATTGTGATAAGTTGGCGTCGTCTCTGTTTTACTACAACTGGCTGGATGCTAAACACACTTATAAGATGGCTTTGGTCTATTTTATGCAAAACATCCAGAAACCAATACAATTCGTCGGAGGGGGTATTTTACCCATCTGCCTGCATACCTTTAGTCGGGTAAGGATTAAAGGAAATATGTTTTTGTATATTACATAAAATAATTTAAATTTCACTTATTTCAAGATGGTTAAAATTTCATTCTCGTTAATAACATTCGTAAAGCGGACAAACTTTTTTGAAGAAGTGCATTAAACACTTCTTTAGGCAGTTAACTCTACCGAAATGAATTTTTAGTTTTTGTTCTAAATGGTGTATGTATTTACTTTGAGCTTTCAGGTAAAGTGTGTGAAGTAGAAGGCAAAAAGAAGAAAATGCTGTCAACCAAAATTAGTTTCAGATAGCATCAAATTAAGTAGTTGTAGTCGAGTTAAATGAAGCAATAAGAACAAGAAAAAGTTGCATAAGCTGTAATAGAATGAATGTAAAAATGTACTATCAAAAATTATTTTGTAAAAAAAACATTGATTAATAAAACCTGTGATAAAACCTACTGATACTACAATAATAAAACTTCTACTGCACTAATAAAACCTGTATTATGAAGCAATAAATAATTTATAATGCAGCCATATTTATTCATATTACGAAGGAATAATACATAGTTATTAAAACAATAATTTCTAAGGATGATGCAAAGCATGGTGATATGCATTATAATTTCGGGTGCGTTTCCTTGTTGTTTTCATTTAAATTAACTGGATCATAGCGTCATTTAAACGGCAATTAAATATTGCAAAGCCTTGTGAGTTTTTAATAATTTTAAAAATATTAATAATGGCTTAGACCATCATCAAAATAAATGTTAATTTAGCTACAAAAAATTATGGATTTGAATGATTATATTAAGATTTATTGAATAAAATAATATATTACAACATATTTATTTCAACATTTTACTGCCAATTGTTTTAAATTTTAAATAAATGAGTTTTTACTGTAGTTCAATAATATTATTTAAGTAGGTGCATAAATAGATTTTCCCGTATCAATTTCAATAATCTCAAACATGAAAATTCCCGTGTTTTTTCGTTCTTAGAACATTTAACTAATCTTAGCCATTTCCGTCATAATCCACTGCAAGTAAAAAAACACTCGCGTATAGAGGCTGGGCACATTGGGCGTGCCACAGCCAAAGCCCGCCGAGGTAATACCCACTAGGCGATACATACACGGAGACTGCTGACGATGGACCAGCAGAGGACCCCCGGAATCCCCATTGCAGGTATCCCTTGCCTGTGTCGAACCAATGCACAGCTGTGTGCTGGCATTGAAGCCGTTGGGCAGCTCATCGATGTCGTCAATGTGGAGGCAACGGTTACCAAACGTATTCAACGTTACCTTCTGCAACTGTGTTGCATCTCTGCCAGCAAACCTCGTGTGCCCCCAGCCCGTGGCAAATAACTCCTGATAACTGTCTCCATTATCGATGGGCAGGCAGGCGGCATGTTTGTACACATTGAAGAGCACCAGGCGATCCAATTGCAGTATGGCTATATCGTTGTACAGCAGAGGATGCTCATAATCCGGATGCTCCGTCTCTTGGCGCACACCAAAATCTTCGGGATCGGCGTCATCCGTTTCGCTATCAAAGTCCAGCTCACCCAGGCGCACCACATTGATCATGCCACTGCACGAGAGAGAGAGAGAGAGTAAGACTAGAGTACCACAGTCGAGCGTGCTCAAATCTATTCACATACTGCTCAGCATAGAGACAGTGTGCAGCTGTGAGCACCAGCCGATTGCTTATCAATGTGCCCCCACAGAACCAGCTGGTGACGTTGTCTTTGCCGCGATGACCCAAACGTGCCATGTGCGAGAATTCCTTGGGTTGCGCCAATTGTCCTCCGACTACATGCAGGACATTGACCTTTGGCGAGCCCCACACCCCGCCTGCCAATAATATTGCTAACAATATTGGCAAGTAAACAGCGATATGCATAATGCAATATATGAAATACTATATATTATATATAATCAGCAGACACTGCTCACAACCGTCGCAGAACTGGTCGCAATCTTCACGGAACCGCATGTGGAACGCAATTTGTTAATTGTTGTTTAAATTCGGGTAATTTACATATTTCAAGTCGACCTGTCTCTCTCTCTGTCGATGATAAGATGCTGTTGATAAAAACTTGAATTCAATAAAACACTCTAAGGATGTAATTGAATATTGTAATGCCTCTGGCGCTCTGAACTTAATGCCGCATCGTGAATTCTTTTCGTGAAAATAGTTATGAATTTATGAGAACCCTTTTGTATTGAAGGGTCAAAACTAACAAAGTTTTATCAAGCTATAGCAGTTACATTGTTATTTCAATTGAATTTTTAAGGCAGTAAATTATAATCAATTTGTGGCTCAAGCTCTTAACGAATTTCAGATGCTTGGTCAGGTAGATGTGACCATATCGACTCAGCTTTTCGTCCTGCCCAAATATACACATATACTATATGACTACTGTACAAGACTTCTTTTCACAAACTTAATATACCTTTACTTTTTTAAAGTGCTGGGTTCAACAATCCACTAAAGGCAATCCATTTTTATCCTCATGCGTTTGTTGTTTTATATTGGAATATAATATCATAGTGGCTTTAAAACGTTGAACAGTGATATATCCTTAAAATATTTATAAGTATAAAGGTTGTCATTAATACTTCATAAGCTTGAAGTGTTGTGCCAATAAAAACACGCAAATATAAAGTCCTACAGTTCGCACAATTAAATATTGAAATGGCCCAGAAGCTATAATTTGTGAATTTCTTCATTGAACAACAGTGTGAAATTGTATATACTCTTATAAAATACGCGTATGTATTTGTCTACAAAAGAATATAAAATAAATAAATACAGCAAATTCTTGTATATTAAGTGTGCAAAAAATTAAGATTCTTCCATAATGCAATTCTTCATAAAGTGTATTTAATTGGTGGGATAGAATGAGCCTTACAATTCAACCAAAACCTATAAATAAAAGCAGTTCACACAGAAAATTTCAGTTAACTTTTTGCAGCGAGCAACGAAGTAATTTATTACGAGGTATACGTTAATGTTCTACGGAATAATTTCAAATCAATATTTACTATTTCAAGGAAATCAAAACCAAGGAGAAAATGGACACGCAGCATTTTAAGCACCCAAAAGATGGCATTTATTTGGATTCTCGATGCACCTACAAGTATCTCGAGATAGTTATTAAAATGGTGGGATTGAGTCAACCCCCAAAAAAGCACAAGTCGGCATATCTCTTTTGGGGTTGGATTGTAAAACTTATAGTGATATTAACTCCGATTGGTTTCATTATTCCACTCATACAAGATATAAGCGAATTATCTTCAAAGGAACTTGTAGGTACTCTGGTATTATTTTGGAGTCTCCCTCCCATACCTATTAAATTGATTATATTATTGGTGAACATGTGGCGCCTCGAACTGGCCAAAGATATACTGGATGCTATGTATAAGAGATGCATTCTTCAGCAAGAGCGTTTGCAAATACATACATTTATTTGTAGATGCAAAACTATAACTACTGGTTATATGGTGATATACATAACGACTACAACAATTATGACTGTCACCTCCGTACTGTCAGGTTATCCACCTATAAACTTATTTAATCCTTTCATAAACTGGCGTGAGAGTACTCAAAAATTCTTCATTGCTTCGATAATAGAGCATGCCATTCTTCTTATTATTATTTATTGCAATGCTTTTATCGATTGCATGCCCTTCGTATTTAGCTTAAGTGTTCGAGAACACATACAGCTTCTCATTAAGCGAGTTACCAAGTTACGGACTGATATCGAAGTGGACGAACAACAAAACTATGAGGAATTGGTTCTCTGCATCAAGGATCACAAACTTATACTCGAGTAACTGAATCGAATGTTAAGTAAATCAATAATTAATATTATTTGTATAACTTTTAGATACTGCGACATAATGAGACCTTATATATCGCAAACGCTTTTCGTACAGTTCATGGCGATTGGATTGGTTTTAGCCTTCACCTTGATTCATATTATTTTTATTGCCAATTTCAAAACGGGTTTCTCTTCTGTCATCTATATGGTGGCCTGTTGTTTGGAATCAATTCCGATCTGTTTTACCTGTGACAGGATTATCGATGACTGCGACGATTTGGCCAAGACTTTATTTCACTCCAATTGGATGGATGCCGAGCATGCTTATAAGAAGGCATTGATCTATTTTATGCAAAACGCGCAGCAACCAATACAATTCATCGGAGGGGGTATTTTACCCATCTGCCTGCTTACCTATAGTCGTGTAAGAATTACATATATTTATATTTATTTTAATATAGCGATTAATGTAATTATATTTTATTATTTCAAGATGGCTAAAATGGCATTCTCGTTGATAACATTTATAAAGCAGACCAACTTTTTTGAAGAAGTTCACTAGGAAATATTAAAAATATGCACGTTGTATCAAAATATTACGGATTTCAGTAGAAACAAATTAGATGCAATATGCATACATCATAAAAAATAAAGCATTCAATATATGCTATTAAGTATTTATCTATTAAACCTATATTATGTGTTAAAAAAATATGCTTAATTCAATAAAAAAACCCAAATGTTTATTCGCTTCAAAGAAGTCCTTATATGGCAATAAAGCTATTTATGACGTATTACTTATCATGGTCATTTATGTTCCACTAACAACTGGATATCGAATGAAGTAGGTTCCTTAATTTTCTAAGGTGATGTTTTTATGATATGTTGAGATTTCAACATTGTGTACTTAGTTTTTATACCCTGCACCTATTCATGACAGCACAGGTGTATGAATACATTTTTCAAATATGAACAAATGCTTAGACTGTTAATGTGCATAAGCCCAGAGTCCTCAAGCTCGCACAATTAAATATTTAAATGTCTTAGAGGCTATAATTTGTTGGATTGCCTCAGAAAAGTATAAGTGAATTGTAGTTGAATGAAATTGTGACTACAATTTCCCATTTCCAGTTGCATTTGGTCAGTAAGCAAAGCAGTAACGTAAAACCCGCAACACTTGCAAAAATATTTACAAAAAAAAAATATTTATTTAGGGAAGTTATACTAGCTTTTTACGTGCAAAGAAAATGGACTTTCAGAATCTTAGACAGCGATTCGATTTATTTGGATTCCCGATGCACTTACAAGTATCACGAGTTAATAATGAAAATAATGGGATTAACTAAACTCTCAGAGAAACCTAAGAAATGCATGACGATACTATATATCGCTTTTGGGGTTGGATGGTCAAAATTATAAAGATATTTCTACCGATTGCTTTCGCTATACCACTCATACAAAGTATCAGTGAAAAATCTTCAAGCGAAATTGTGGGAAGTTTAATATTCTTTTTCAACATGCCATCCGCATCTATTAAAATTGTTATATTATTGCTGAACTTGTAACGTCTTGATCTAGCCAAAGATGTACTCGATAACATATATAAGAGATGCAATACTCAGGTAGATCGGTTGCAAATACATAAATTTATCCGTAGAAGCATAATTATATCTATGCTCTATACTGGGTTATACCTCTTTACTACAACATTAATGTCTCTCAGTGCTGTTCTATCGGGTTATGCACCCTTAAACCTCTACAATCCTTTAATAGACTGGCGTGAAAACACTCAAGCATTATGGATTGCGTCCATCATAGAGTATGGCGTTGCTTTAATCGCTGTCACTTGTGATAGTATTATGGATACTAAGCCCTTCGTATTTGGGCTGAGTGTTCGGGAACATATAAAGCTTCTGATCAAACGAGTTTCCAGTTTACGGACTAATTTGGAAGCGGACGAAAAACACAACTATAAGGAATTAGTTCTCTGTATTAAAGATCACAAACAAATACTTGAGTAACTATACAGAAAATTGCTTTAATATTGTATGCTCCCTTCTAATAATTTGTATAATTTTTAGATACTGCGACATTATGCGACCCTATATATCGCAAACCCTTTTCGTGCAATTCATGGCAATTGGATTAATTTTGGCGTTCACCTTGATTCATGTAATTTTCTTTGCCAATTTCTTTACGGGTCTCTCTTCCATCATTTATATGGCTACCTGTATGCTGCAATCATTTCCGACCTGCTATACCTGTGAAATGATTATTGATGATTGTGATAAGTTGGCGTCGTCTCTGTTTTAATCCAACTGGCTGGATGCTAAACACACTTATAAGATGGCTTTGGTCTATTTTATGCAAAACATCCAGAAACCAATACAATTCGTCGGAGGGGGTATTTTACCCATCTGCCTGCATACCTTTAGTCGGGTAAGGATTAAAGGAAATATGTTTTTGTATATTACATAAAATAATTTAAATTTCACTTATTTCAAGATGGTTAAAATTTCATTCTCGTTAATAACATTCGTAAAGCGGACAAACTTTTTTGAAGAAGTGCATTAAACACTTCTTTAGGCAGTTAACTCTACCGAAATGAATTTTTAGTTTTTGTTCTAAATGGTGTATGTATTTACTTTGAGCTCTCAGGTAAAGTGTGTGAAGTAGAAGGCAAAAAGAAGAAAATGCTGTCAACCAAAATTAGTTTCAGATAGCATCAAATTAAGTAGTTGTAGTCGAGTTAAATGAAGCAATAAGAACAAGAAAAAAGTTGCATAAGCTGTAATAGAATGAATGTAAAAATGTACTATCAAAAATTATTTTGTAAAAAAAACATTGATTAATAAAACCTGTGATAAAACCTACTGATACTACAATAATAAAACTTCTACTGCACTAATAAAACCTGTATTATGAAGCAATAAATAATTTATAATGCAGCCATATTTATTCATATTACGAAGGAATAATACATAGTTATTAAAACAATAATTTCTAAGGATGATGCAAAGCATGGTGATATGCATTATAATTTCGGGTGCGTTTCCTTGTTGTTTTCATTTAAATTAACTGGATCATAGCGTCATTTAAACGGCAATTAAATATTGCAAAGCCTTGTGAGTTTTTAATAATTTTAAAAATATTAATAATGGCTTAGACCATCATCAAAATAAATGTTAATTTAGCTACAAAAAATTATGGATTTGAATGATTATATTAAGATTTATTTAATAAAATAATATATTACAACATATTTATTTCAACATTTTACTGCCAATTGTTTTAAATTTTAAATAAATGAGTTTTTACTGTAGTTCAATAATATTATTTAAGTAGGTGCATAAATAGATTTTCCCGTATCAATTTCAATAATCTCAAACATGAAAATTCCCGTGTTTTTTCGTTCTTAGAACATTTAACTAATCTTAGCCATTTCCGTCATAATCCACTGCAAGTAAAAAAACACTCGCGTATAGAGGCTGGGCACATTGGGCGTGCCACAGCCAAAGCCCGCCGAGGTAATACCCACTAGGCGATACATACACGGAGACTGCTGACGATGGACCAGCAGAGGACCTCCGGAATCCCCATTGCAGGTATCCCTTGCCTGTGTCGAACCAATGCACAGCTGTGTGCTGGCATTGAAGCCGTTGGGCAGCTCATCGATGTCGTCAATGTGGAGGCAACGGTTACCAAACGTATTCAACGTTACCTTCTGCAACTGTGTTGCATCTCTGCCAGCAAACCTCGTGTGCCCCCAGCCCGTGGCAATGAACTCCTGATAACTGTCTCCATTATCGATGGGCAGGCAGGCGGCATGTTTGTACACATTAAAGAGCACCAGGCGATCCAATTGCAGTATGGCTATATCGTTGTACAGCAGAGGATGATCATAATCCGGATGCTCCGTCTCTTGGCGCACACCAAAATCTTCGGGATCGGCGTCATCCGTTTCGCTATCAAAGTCCAGCTCACCCAGGCGCACCACATTGATCATGCCACTGCACGAGAGAGAGATAGAGAGAGAGTAAGACTAGAGTACCACAGTCGAGCGTGCTCAAATCTATTCACATACTGCTCAGCATAGAGACAGTGTGCAGCTGTGAGCACCAGCCGATTGCTTATCAATGTGCCCCCACAGAACCAGCTGGTGACGTTGTCTTTGCCGCGATGACCCAAACGTGCCATGTGCGAGAATTCCTTGGGTTGCGCCAATTGTCCTCCGACTACATGCAGGACATTGACCTTTGGCGAGCCCCACACCCCGCCTGCCAATAATATTGCTAACAATATTGGCAAGTAAACAGCGATATGCATAATGCAATATATGAAATACTATATATTATATATAATCAGCAGACACTGCTCACAACCGTCGCAGAACTGGTCGCAATCTTCACTGAACCGCATGTGGAACGCAATTTGTTAATTGTTGTTTAAATTCGGGTAATTTACATATTTCAAGTCGCTCTGTCTCTCTCTCTCTCTCTCTCTCTCTCTATCGATGATAAGATGCTGTTGATAAAAACTTGAATTCAATAAAATACTCTAAGGATGCAATTTTAAATTGTAATTGAATATTTTAATGCCTCTGACGCTCTGAACTTAATGTCGTGAATTCTTTTTGTGAAAATAGTTATTTATTTATTTATTTAAAGTCGACTAAGACCAGTCGACTATATATTAAAATTAAAAATAATAAAATTAAAATTAAAATTTAATTTAAAAATATAAGATAAGAAAAGAAAAAGAAAATGAAAATCTGGGGAAAAACAAGATTAAAATATAAATTCAAATTAAAGAAAAAAAGAATATATAGGTCCAGCATTCGCTGCAAGGATATGGGGAAAACCTAGAAAAACCCAATCAGACCAAGATTAGTGTTTAGTTGTGTTAATCACTATTACCAAGCTACTATACAGTGTTATGTTGAGTTAGGTAATTTAAAATAGCAAACTTAATAGAAGGGAGAGAGGTATCTATGTCGAATACACTACAGAGACGGTTGTAGTCACTGCAGAGTATTCGAAAGGGTTCATGCAAGGAGTAGTTAGTGGTACAAAAATTCAAAGCTATAGGTGTAAAGTGACGGGTAGGTCGCTGCGGCACAGAAAAACTGATTTTTCCTAACAATGTAGGGGAGTCAATTTCTCCACGCAGCAACCTTACCATAAATACTACGCCCAACATAGTACGTCGGTTAGCTAATGAGGGGAGGTAGTATAGGTAAGAGTAGGTAAGAGTAGTCTACTTCTATAGGGAGGTAAATCAACGCCAGAAACCCAGTTAAGGCCACGAAGAGCGAATAGAAGAAATTTCTTTTGTACGGATTCCATCCTATCCTGGTGTATCGAATACTGTGGTGACCAAACACAAGATCCATACTCCAAAATGCGACGCACAAGAGAAGTATAAAAAAGTTTAGTGGTATAGGGGTCATCAAATTCTTTGGACCATCGTTTGATGAACCCAAGAACCCGAAGAGCCTTACTGATGGTGAGTACAATGTGTTTATCGAATTTAAGTTTAGGATCGAGAAATTATAAATTTATGAGAACCCTTTTGTATTGAAGGGTCAAAACTAACAAAGCCTTATCAAGCTATAGCAGTTACATTGTTATTTCAATTGAATTTTCAAGGCAGCAATTTATAATAAATTTGTTCTTAACGAATTTTAGATGCTTGGTCAGACAGATGTGACTATATCGACTAAGCTTTTCGTCCTGCCCAAATATATACATATACTGCATAAATATATTTGGTAGGGTTTGCCAAGACTTCTTTTCACAAACTTAATTTACCTGTTTACTTTTTTATACCCTGTACCCATTGATTTTTAAAATGCAGGGTTCAATAATTCATAAAAGGCGGAAACTTTGGATTCTAAGTCATTTGCGCCTTACACCCCATTTATATTGTTATGATTTTGTTGTTTTATATTGCAATATAATATTGTAGTGGCTTTCAAACGTTGAACAGTGATATATCCTTAAAATATTTATAAGTATAAAGGTTGTCATTAATACTTCATAAGCTTGAAGTGTTGTGCCAATAAAAACACGCAAATATATAGTCCTATAGTTCGCACAATTAAATATTGAAATGGCTCAAAAGCTATAGTTTGTAAATTTCTTCTCTGAAAAACAGTGTGAAATTGTATATACTCTTATAAAATAGGCGTATGTATTTGTGTACAAAAGAACATAAGCTTTGGCAATCCCGCTCAGCTCACACCGACGCACAGTGGCTCAATAGCTAGATTTGGCGTGCCAAAAATGATTTCCCGCTTAACGAGTTGCTGAATAAAAATAATGCCATCTGATAGAGGAATATTTAATGCTGTGGAAACCAAAATTTTAATGAATTTGGATAACTGGTTTAGTAGTTACAGATTCTCAAAGTTGAAAAAAATTTTTTATTTTGGTAAAACGGCCCTTTTTACGTGCAATTCGTCCAACTTTAGTGGCGATAAACAAAAAAAGTATAAGAGAAATCGATTATGAGTGAATTTATATTTGTAATTACACTTATTTTAGATGTTATAAAACAAAAACAATTTCCATTTGTCGATTTCGGTATTTTTGCGGAATTATTTTGCGAAGTACCTGTTTTTGAGCATATTTTTCAACTTTATATAGAGTTTCAAAATTTTGGGGCGATTTGGGTGAAAAACTGTGAATGACATCATATTCTGCAAATATTTCTTTACATATTTCCAAAAGTTCAGCTGCGGGAAATTGCGGGAAATTTGGTTTTTAAAAAAAAAACCCAACCAACCTAGTGCAAAAACCATGCGTCAGGGGGTATAAGAAGAAGAAAATGTACCGCATGCAGCTTGTCTGTTACATGCATATTCGACTGTTTTTATGTGATATTAATTGTTTTGCGTTAAAGATGACAAAATATACCAATAAATTAATATTTTTTGTAAGTTAAATATAGAGCATTATGCAATATAATATATATCTACTGGTTTTATGTCTCAAAAATACAAATTTCATAAATATTTTGTGAGATATCGCTTATACACTATACTCTTCGAATACGCTGCCTCGACCAGCAAATTAGTGCAATATTGATGATATTAAACAAAATAAATAAAAATAGTACGTACATTGTTGAACAATCTTTGAATTAAAACTTTTTCTTAATATGTTAATAAACATAAATAAACTATTCTTTAAAAAAAAATTCATTATTTTATTGAAAATCAAGGAGATGTAAAATTTAGCTTTTTTGCCGCTAAATTTGATGTTAAACTTGCAACAAAACTCAACTTTGACCGCGTATAGCGCAGCTTCTATAAGTCCCAGCGAAATAAAGTTTAGTGTTTTTGAAAATTTGAAATTTGATATGTCAACCCGTTTGGGAGCTATGATTTTTGGCACCCCAAATTCGCCGATTGAGCCACTGTGCGACGGTTATCGATTTGGACATTGGACAAGCGCTACATATTACACATGAATGAGCCTTACAATCCAACCTAAACCTATAAATAAAAGCAGCTCACACAGAAAATTGCAGTATACATTTTGCTGCGAGCAACGAAGTAATTTATTACTAGGTATACGTTAATGTCCTACGGAATAATTTCAAATCATTAAATACTATTTCAAGGAAATCAAATTCAAGGAGAAAATGGACACACAGCATTTTGGGCACCCAAAAGATGGCATTTATTTGGATTCTCGATGCACCTACAAGTATCTCGAGATAGTTATTAAAATGGTGGGATTGAGTCAACCCCCAAAAAAGCACAAGTCGTCATATCTCTTTTGGGGTTGGATTGTAAAGCTTATAGTGATATTAACTCCGATTGGTTTCATTATTCCACTCATACAAGATATTAGTGAATTATCTTCAAAGGAATTTGTAGGTGCTCTGATATTATTTTTGAATCTCCCTACCACAACTATTAAATTGATTATATTATTGGTGAACATGTGGCGCCTCGAACTGGCCAAAAATTTACTGGATGCTATGTATAAGAGATGCATGCTCCAGCAAGAGCGTTTGCAAATACATACATTTATCCGTAGATGCAAAATTATAACTACTGGTTATATCTTAATATACCTATCGGTTCTAACAATTATGAGCATCACCTCCGTAATATCGGGCTATCCACCTATGAACTTATTTAATCCTTTCATAAACTGGCGTGAGAGTACTCAAAAATTCTTCATTGCTTCGATAATAGAGTATGCCATTCTTCTTGTTATTATTTATTGTAATGCATTTTTGGATTGCATGCCCTTCGTATTTAGCTTAAGTGTTCGAGAACACCTACAGCTTCTCATTAAGCGAGTTGTCAAGTTACGGACTGATATCGAAGTGGACGAACAACATAACTATGCGGAATTGGTTCTCTGCATCAAGGATCACAAACTTATACTCGAGTAACTAAATCGAATGTTAAGTCAGCCCATAATTAATATTATTTGTATAACTTTTAGATACTGCGACATAATGAGACCTTATATATCGCAAACGCTTTTCGTGCAGTTCATGGCGATTGGATTGGTTTTAGCCTTCACCTTGATTCATATTATTTTTATTGCCAATTATATAACGGGTTTCTCTTCTGTCATCTATATGGTGGCCTGTTGTTTGCAATCAATTCCGATCTGTTTTACCTGTGACAGGATTATCGATGACGGCAACGATCTGGCCGAGACTTTATTTCACTCCAATTGGATAGATGCCAATCATGCTTATAAGAAGGCATTGATCTATTTTATGCAAAACGCGCAGCAACCAATACAATTTATCGGAGGGGGTATTTTACCCATCTGCCTGCTTACCTATAGTCGTGTAAGAATTACATATATTTATATTTATTTTAATATAGCGATTAATGTAATTATATTTTATTATTTCAAGATGGCTAAAATGGCATTCTCGTTGATAACATTTATAAAGCAGACCAACTTTTTTGAAGAAGTTCACTAGGAAATATTAAAAATATGCACGTTGTATCAAAATATTACGGATTTCAGTAGAAACAAATTAGATGCAATATGCATACATCATAAAAAATATAGCATTCAATATATGCTATTAAGTATTTATCTATTAAACCTATATTATGTGTTAAAAAAATATGCTTAATTCAATAAAAAAACCCAAATGTTTATTCGCTTCAAAAAAAAGTCCTTATATGGCAATAAAGCTATTTATGACGTATTACTTATCATGGTCATTTATGTTCCACTAACAACTGGATATCGAATGAAGTAGGTTCCTTAATTTTCTAAGGTGATGTTTTTATGATATGTTGAGATTTCAACATTGTGTACTTAGTTTTTATACCCTGCACCTATTCATGACAGCACAGGTGTATGAATACATTTTTCAAATATGAACAAATGCTTAGACTGTTAATGTGCATAAGCCCAGAGTCCCCAAGCTCGCACAATTAAATATTTAAATGTCTTAGAGGCTATAATTTGTTGGATTGCCTCAGAAAAGTATAAGTGAATTGTAGTTGAATGAAATTGTGACTACAATTTCCCATTTCCAGTTGCATTTGGTCAGTAAGCAAAGCAGTAACGTAAAACCCGCAACACTTGCAAAAATATTTACAAAAAAAATATTTATTTAGGGAAGTTATACTAGCTTTTTACGTGCAAAGAAAATGGACTCTCAAAATCTCAGACAGCGAAACGATTCCATTTATTTGGATTCCCGATGCACTTACAAGTATCACGAGTTAATAATGAAAATAATGGGATTCACTAAACTCTCAGAGAAACCTAAGAAATGCATAACGATATATCGCTTTTGGGGTCCTGTCCGATATTACTTGTAAAAAAAACATTGAGTAATAAAACTTGTATTAATACTACTAATACTAATATAAATAATAAAACGTCTACTGTACTAATAAAACCCGTATTATAAAGCAACTGATTCAATATCATTAATTTATAATGTAGCCTTATTTATACATATTTATATTTTTTTAAGGAATAATAGCTATTAAAACAATAATTTCTTTGGATGATACAAAGCACAGTGCCTTGTGAGCTTTGAAAAGTGCATACTTTTTGAAATATTAATAATGGCTTGCACCATCATTACCTTCAATACTGCATAAGCACAAACATTTTGCCAAGTTACACGCAAATAATATAGTCGTCTAGTTCACACAATAAAAAATTTAAACGTCTCATAGGCTATAATTTGGCACATTGAATATTCAATAAATTCACTGAATATTCACTCTTCAATTGGAAAGTACAATTTCCAATTTACAATTGTCAGTTGCATTTGGTCAGTAAGCAACGCATAACGTATAACCAGCCATACTTGCAGTGTTACGGAATTATTTACAATTAAAAATTCTTATTTAGTAAAATGTATGTAAAGTGTGTGAAGTAGAAGGCAAAAAGAAGAAAATGCTGTCAACCAAAATTAGTTTCAGATAGCATCAAATTAAGTAGTTGTAGTCGAGTTAAATGAAGCAATAAGAACAAGAAAAAGTTGCATAAGCTGTAATAGAATGAATGTAAAAATGTACTATCAAAAATTATTTTGTAAAAAAAACATTGATTAATAAAACCTGTGATAAAACCTACTGATACTACAATAATAAAACTTCTACTGCACTAATAAAACCTGTATTATGAAGCAATAAATAATTTATAATGCAGCCATATTTATTCATATTACGAAGGAATAATACATAGTTATTAAAACAATAATTTCTAAGGATGATGCAAAGCATGGTGATATGCATTATAATTTCGGGTGCGTTTCCTTGTTGTTTTCATTTAAATTAACTGGATCATAGCGTCATTTAAATGTTAATTTAGCTACAAAAAATTATGGATTTGAATGATTATATTAAGATTTATTGAATAAAATAATATATTACAACATATTTATTTCAACATTTTACTGCCAATTGTTTTAAATTTTAAATAAATGAGTTTTTACTGTAGTTCAATAATATTATTTAAGTAGGTGCATAAATAGATTTTCCCGTATCAATTTCAATAATCTCAAACATGAAAATTCCCGTGTTTTTTCGTTCTTAGAACATTTAACTAATCTTAGCCATTTCCGTCATAATCCACTGCAAGTAAAAAAACACTCGCGTATAGAGGCTGGGCACATTGGGCGTGCCACAGCCAAAGCCCGCCGAGGTAATACCCACTAGGCGATACATACACGGAGACTGCTGACGATGGACCAGCAGAGGACCTCCGGAATCCCCATTGCAGGTATCCCTTGCCTGTGTCGAACCAATGCACAGCTGTGTGCTGGCATTGAAGCCGTTGGGCAGCTCATCGATGTCGTCAATGTGGAGGCAACGGTTACCAAACGTATTCAACGTTACCTTCTGCAACTGTGTTGCATCTCTGCCAGCAAACCTCGTGTGCCCCCAGCCCGTGGCAATGAACTCCTGATAACTGTCTCCATTATCGATGGGCAGGCAGGCGGCATGTTTGTACACATTGAAGAGCACCAGGCGATCCAATTGCAGTATGGCTATATCGTTGTACAGCAGAGGATGCTCATAATCCGGATGCTCCGTCTCTTGGCGCACACCAAAATCTTCGGGATCGGCGTCATCCGTTTCGCTATCAAAGTCCAGCTCACCCAGGCGCACCACATTGATCATGCCACTGCACGAGAGAGAGAAAGAGAGAGTAAGACTAGAGTACCACAGTCGAGCGTGCTCAAATCTATTCACATACTGCTCAGCATAGAGACAGTGTGCAGCTGTGAGCACCAGCCGATTGCTTATCAATGTGCCCCCACAGAACCAGCTGGTGACGTTGTCTTTGCCGCGATGACCCAAACGTGCCATGTGCGAGAATTCCTTGGGTTGCGCCAATTGTCCTCCGACTACATGCAGGACATTGACCTTTGGCGAGCCCCACACCCCGCCTGCCAATAATATTGCTAACAATATTGGCAAGTAAACAGCGATATGCATAATGCAATATATGAAATACTATATATTATATATAATCAGCAGACACTGCTCACAACCGTCGCAGAACTGGTCGCAATCTTCACGGAACCGCATGTGGAACGCAATTTGTTAATTGTTGTTTAAATTCGGGTAATTTACATATTTCAAGTCGCTCTGTCTCTCTCTCTCTCTGTCGATGATAAGATGCTGTTGATAAAAACTTGAATCCAATAAAATACTCTAAGGATGCAATTTTAAATTGTAATTGAATATTTTAATGCCTCTGACGCTCTGAACTTAATGTCGTGAATTCTTTTTGTGAAAATAGTTATAAATTTATGAGAACCCTTTTGCATTGAAGGGTCAAAACTAACAAAGCCTTATCATCTATAGCAGTTACATTGTTATTTCAATTGAATTTTCAAGGCAGCAATTTATAATAAATTTGTTCTTAACGAATTTTAGATGCTTGGTCAGACAGATGTGACTATATCGACTAAGCTTTTCGTCCTGCCCAAATATATACATATACTGCATAAATATATTTGGTAGGGTTTGCCAAGACTTCTTTTCACAAACTTAATTTACCTGTTTACTTTTTTATACTCTGTACCCATTGATTTTTAAAATGCAGGGTTCAATAATTCATAAAAAGCGGAAACTTTGAATTTTAAGTCATTTGCGCCTTACTGTGGCTTTAAAACGTTGAACAGTGATATATCCTTAAAATATTTATAAGTATAAAGGTTGTCATTAATACTTCATAAGCTTGAAGTGTTGTGCCAATAAAAACACTCAAGTACATAGTCCTTAAGTTCGCACAATTAAATATTGAAATGGCTCAAAAGCTATAGTTTGTAAATTTCTTCTCTGAAAAACAGTGTGATATTGTACTCTTGTACTCTTATAAAATACGCGTATGTATTTGTGTACAAAAGAATATAAAATAAATAAATCATGAATGAGCCTTACAATTCAACCTAAACCTATAAATAAAAGCAGCTCACACAGAAAATTTCAGTATACATTTTGCAGCGAGCAACGAAGTAATTTATTGCGAGGTATACGTTAATTCCTACGGAATAATTTCAAATCATTAAATACTATTTCAAGGAAATCAAATTCAAGGAGAAAATGGACACACAGCATTTTGGGCACCCAAAAGATGGCATTTATTTGGATTCTCGATGCACCTACAAGTATCTCGAGATAGTTATTAAAATGGTGGGATTGAGTCAACCCCCAAAACAGCACAAGTCGACATATCTCTTTTGGGGTTGGGTTGTAAAACTTACAGCGATGTTTACTCCGATTTGTTCCATTATTCTACTCATACAAGATATAGGTGAATTATCTTCAAAGGAACTTGGAGGTATTCTGGTAGTATTTTCGCCTCTCCCTCCCATACCTATTAAATTGATTATATTATTGGTGAACATGTGGCGCCTCGAACTGGCCAAAGATATACTGGATGCTATGTATAAGAGATGCATGCTCCAGCAAGAGCGTTTGCAAATACATACATTTATCCGAAGATGCAAGACTATAACTACTGGTTATGTGGTGATATACCTAACGTCTCTAACAATTGCGACTGTCACCTCCGTACTATCGGGTTATCCACCTATAAACTTACTTAATCCTTTCATAAACTGGCGTGAGAGTACTCAAAAATTCTTTATTGCTTCGATAATAGACCATGTCATTCTTCTTATTGTTATTTATTGTAATGCATTTATGGATTGCATGCCCTTCGTATTTAGCTTAAGTGTTCGAGAACACATACAGCTTCTCATTAAGCGAGTTACCAAGTTACGGACTGACATCGAATTGGATGAACAACAAAACTATGAGGAATTGGTTCTCTGCATCAAGGATCACAAACTTATACTCGAGTAACTGATTAGAATGTTAAGTAAACCCATAATTAATATTATTTGTATAACTTTTAGATACTGCGACATAATGAGGCCTTATATTTCACAAACGCTTTTCGTGCAGTTCATGGCAATTGGAGTGGTTTTAGCCTTCACCTTGATTCATATTATTTTCATTGCCAATTTCATAACGGGTTTCTCTTCTGTCATCTATATGGCAGCCTGTGTTTTGCAATCAATTCCGATCTGTTTTACATGTGACAGGATTGTCGATGACTGCGACGATCTGGCCAAGACTTTATTTCACTCCAATTGGATGGATGCCGAGCATGTTTATAAGAAGGCATTGATCTATTTTATGCAAAACGCGCAGAAACCAATACAATTTATCGGAGGGGGTATTTTACCCATCTGCCTGCTTACCTATAGTCGTGTAAGAATTACATATATTTATATTTATTTTAATATAGCGATTAATGAAATTATATTTTATTATTTCAAGATGGCTAAAATGGCATTCTCGTTGATAACATTTATAAAGCAGACCAACTTTTTTGAAGAAGTTCACTAGGAAATATTAAAAATATGCACGTTGTATCAAAATATTACGGATTTCAGTAGAAACAAATTAGATGCAATATGCATACATCATAAAAAATATAGCATTCAATATATGCTATTAAGTATTTATCTATTAAACCTATATTATGTGTTAAAAAAATATGCTTAATTCAATAAAAAAACCCAAATGTTTATTCGCTTCAAAAAAAGTCCTTATATGGCAATAAAGCTATTTATGACGTATTACTTATCATGGTCATTTATGTTCCACTAACAACTGGATATCGAATGAAGTAGGTTCCTTAATTTTCTAAGGTGATGTTTTTATGATATGTTGAGATTTCAACATTGTGTACTTAGTTTTTATACCCTGCACCTATTCATGACAGCACAGGTGTATGAATACATTTTTCAAATATGAACAAATGCTTAGACTGTTAATGTGCATAAGCCCAGAGTCCTCAAGTTCGCACAATTAAATATTTAAATGTCTTAGAGGCTATAATTTGTTGGATTGCCTCAGAAAAGTATAAGTGAATTGTAGTTGAATGAAATTGTGACTACAATTTCCCATTTCCAGTTGCATTTGGTCAGTAAGCAAAGCAGTAACGTAAAACCCGCAACACTTGCAAAAATATTTACAAAAAAAATATTTATTTAGGGAAGTTATACTAGCTTTTTACGTGCAAAGAAAATGGACTCTCAAAATCTCAGACAGCGAAACGATTCCATTTATTTGGATTCCCGATGCACTTACAAGTATCACGAGTTAATAATGAAAATAATGGGATTCACTAAACTCTCAGAGAAACCTAAGAAATGCATAACGATATATCGCTTTTGGGGTCCTGTCCGATATTACTTGTAAAAAAAACATTGAGTAATAAAACTTGTATTAATACTACTAATACTAATATAAATAATAAAACGTCTACTGTACTAATAAAACCCGTATTATAAAGCAACTGATTCAATATCATTAATTTATAATGTAGCCTTATTTATACATATTTATATTTTTTTAAGGAATAATAGCTATTAAAACAATAATTTCTTTGGATGATACAAAGCACAGTGCCTTGTGAGCTTTGAAAAGTGCATACTTTTTGAAATATTAATAATGGCTTGCACCATCATTACCTTCAATACTGCATAAGCACAAACATTTTGCCAAGTTACACGCAAATAATATAGTCGTCTAGTTCACACAATAAAAAATTTAAACGTCTCATAGGCTATAATTTGGCACATTGAATATTCAATAAATTCACTGAATATTCACTCTTCAATTGGAAAGTACAATTTCCAATTTACAATTGTCAGTTGCATTTGGTCAGTAAGCAACGCATAACGTATAACCAGCCATACTTGCAGTGTTACGGAATTATTTACAATTAAAAATTCTTATTTAGTAAAATGTAT
>JAWNNJ010000838.1:0-27802 GCA_035045125.1 Hypselothyrea guttata | reverse complement strand
GGTTGCGTCCGACTGTAGCTCGTCCTTACTGGTTTTTATTTGTTATAATTAATTATTTATTTAACAAATTTAATTTTTAGCTGTTTCTTATTCCATTAATTTGTTTATTTATTAGATTTCTTTATTAATATATTTAATTAATTAATATATAACATATTAACTATTTTGATTTTATTTATTATCTATTCTGCGTTTCTTGTTTAATTTATTTATTTCATGAGATATCAATATCAATCTATATTATTTATTATATCTTAATTTATTCAGCTTTAAACTGTGTTACCATAAATAATGATTTGCAAAATACGGGCTAGTAAACTAACAGAGCTAACTAAATTTAAAAAAAATATTCAAATTTATATGCAGCAAAAATGCTGCTTAGTAATTATGCATAAAATTATTTCACATAATTTTCGTATTGGCAAATGTGCCAAAAGTGAAAAAGCTGCTGCTATTTAATGGCAAATAAAGTTAAATTTTATTAGGTTGCCAGGTTTATTACAACCTGCCATCTCTATGGAACATGCTGCTCACAGATCGCAACATGTTGCCAAGCTCCTATTGGCACTTGAGCGATTAGGGGCAGTGCCCAAATAAGAGAAACAAAATTAAAGAGTTTTGTGGTGGCAGCAGCATTGGCATTTGTAGTTGGTCTCCATTTGCTGGCAGTAAATTTACAGCAAGTTTGACTAAATAAAATTTATTATAATGACAGTTGCACGACATTTTATAATTAAGTCAAATTGTTGGCTATGGCCAAAAAACCGGTTGCCTCGCATACCATTTAGCTGATCTGGCTGATTGAAGCCGCTGCACTCCATACGCGTTGCCTCCATCGATGATCGGTGGGAGGGAGGCAGGGAGGGTCGACTAAGTTTCGACCTTAATTAGCCGTCAACCCCCCAGCTAGGAACGGAATGGAACCATGCGAAACAGGACGCTGGCAATACGTACATCGTCTAATTGAAATAATTACACATTAAGTGCATTAATTATTTTTCGCTCGCATGAGGCGTCCGAAAGTCGCCTGCGCCTTTTTCTCCGTAATTATTAATTTAAAGCATTCGACTCCGCTGGGTATCGTAGGATATTACCACACAGCCATAGGCACCGCCATTAGCAGCCACTGGTAACTAGTTTTTCTTTTTGTTGCTGGTTTTTGTTTTTATTTTAGCCGTTGTTGCTTAGGTCATAATTATTAACGCAAAATCATAATTAAAATTGTATTTAGCCAGGCTTTGAAATATGCTTAGAAATTACATCTGGTTGCAATCCAGTTACAGCTGGGCAGTCAGTTAACTTATCCGACTGACGGTTGGACAATCGCTAATTATACCAATAAATATGGCCTCAGACAGTCTCTAAAGTCGCCCCATTATAAATTGTGCTGTCCTTCTCTTGGCATGGCGTATGCGGAGAGTATTAACGTCGGTGGCGTTCGGCTCTGCGGTACACATGACCATCAAAGAGAGATTTATTTATTTGTTCATTTATTTAGTACAATTTTTAATCAATATTTTAATTTATTTATTTACTTAATGTGAACTAAGTGTACCCGATCAAGAAATTAAAGATAAAAAATTGTAAAAAAAGGCAATTAAATTTTAAAAAGAAAATATCATAAAATGAAAAGAAACAGAATCTGTGATGATCAAACATTTGCTAATAATGGAAAACCCGTATTAGTTATATTAAGGAAATGGAAATGAATTCAGAAAACCGTAGTTAAAATATTTATTTTAATTTGAAAATAATATAAAATCTGTTTTCTTGAAATTAAATCATTTAGTTTGATTTCTTTGGGTCGCTGTTTATATTCATTACATCCTATATCATAGTGATGTTACATTTAGAAATATATACATTAAAAGTATACATACTTATATAAAAACCTAGAACGAAACAATTTTCCACAAAAATAATACTAATTACTATGTTTAACTACAAAACCTCTTTCGATACAAATTCCGTTCAAATTAGCTAGAATCGAGTCGGAAAAGCTGCAGTCGGACTTCACCGATGTTAGAAAACTTGGATAAAGTATTACCTGCTCACTCTGAATAAACTAGTCTATTCCACAACTTAGTATATACAATTATGCATTTATTTATTGCCCGTTTGTTTGCACATATTTCTCCATATAAAAGTTCAAACCATAGCTAGTTAAAGCCCATTTTCTGCTCAAGAAATAACAAGCATTAATGAAGTGTTTGAGCACCCTATATGCAGACGGAACACCATATAATTAACTATTGCTCTAATTGCAACTAATGTGCATATACTATAGACTACAGACTATGGACAGCGACTTTGCAGTTGTATTTTGTTGGTGGTCGAGTCATAATATGATGACTGTGGCTGGTGTTGTTACCATTTTATTGTTGCCAATGCCAATTAATTGAAATTTATGTGCTTCAATAAATTATGAGTGCCGCAGCTGACAGATTCAGGCTCAGACTCAAACAAGAGTCGAAAACGGCAGGAAAAGCAAAAACTTTTTGCCCAAGGATAAAACGGAAAACCGTATTGCCTTGATTGACTTTTTTTTTTAATTTTTTTTCTACTTTTGGTGGGCGGTGCATATGACACCTGTCACTAAGCTAAAATAGTTATTAGTGCATATATAAAGTGGAATATTTGAATAGAAGACACATGACGCCGTGGCGTTGCACATACGCCGCGTTGTACGTACTAATAAAACAATCAACGTCAGCTGGGCGGCTGGCTGAGGATGAAGTTGCCCCTGGGAATCGGTATTAGGATGAGCTAGAATGTGCAATTGGGGTTGGGGTTCATTGACAGCAGCAGCTGCACTGAAGTTGCCAGCTTGTGACCGCTTTTGACCCAGGTATCTGGCCATTGTTGCGCACAAGCTAAGCAATTAATTTGGGTACAGTGTGTTTCAATTAGATAGCTGGCAACAGCAGCCAAAGTCTAGCGAAAGGTGGCATTGTATCTATATAGTTGTAATAAAATGTATTTATTTATAATTAAAATTTATTTATTTATAAAATTTTTATTTTATTTTATTTATTATATTTGTTCCACTTCTGTTTCGTATTATTCTACCATACAAACATATCTATTAATTTTATGAGTCATCTATAAAATATCTGTATAATATATATTAATCCTATAAATATATAATATAATCCTCTTAAATAAATTGCATTTTAAATTATTATTGCCGTTATTTAATTTGTTTTGTTTTAAATTATTTATTTTATTGAATAATTTTTGATTGTTATGTATAAATAAAATGCAACTAAAAATGCAATATAAAAAAATTATATCCTATAAAATATAAATGCAAGGTTAATAACATTTTATTTTATTTTGCTTATTTATTTTATTTGTGTTATTTATATATTTATTTTATAGATTTATTTTATCATATAAATAAAATTTAAATATTTTTCAATTATCTTATATTCTCAGCACAAACTTTGAGCTTATAAAAATTGTATTAGAAAGTAAATAAAATCTGATTTCCAGTTCCACCTCAACTTCTGTTCTTGGTCATTAAGCAAACAAACGTTGAGTATTACCCGTTTTGGCATTGTTTGTGCTTTTCCTGGGCCTGGGACACACCCAAAAAATAAACAGAGAAAAATTATGCATTTTCTTGTTGAACTCTTGCATTGGCATCTGCGAATGGATCGGATCTCTATGAAACCGACTCCTTCTGCCCCTGCCCCTGCCCCTGCCCCCGTTGGCCTGCTCATAATAAACGAATTAGCGCCTTTGGCTAAATGGCCAAAGAATGCGCCTTTATTGCAATTATCGAGTTCGAGTTCGAGTTCGACTCTGCTCCATCTCTCTCTCTCTCTCTCTCTGCAGCTTTCTCGCTTTCTCAGTTGCATGGCTGCCTTGCATAAACAACTGAACTGAACTGCACTCCCTGTCCCCTGTCCTTACCCCCTTTCCCTCTTCCCTCCTCATTGGCTGCGGAATAATCACATAAAATATTAATGCTGGCTTAAAACCTGGTACGTTTCCCTCATGGCCAATTTCTTTTGGGGCCACAAACGCAGCGCTAACAAATAGAAAAATTATCGCAATTGTGGCATCTTTTTTATGCTCAGTTGTTGTTGCTGTTGTTGTTGCAGCAGTTGCAGTTGCAGCTTTAGTTGTGGGTTTTTCCTATTGCCAAGGCAAATGTGCATTTAATTTAGAGAAACACTTAAAAAACTCGAAGGTAATTAGAAAAGAAGTTAAATATATCTTAAAGGGAATAACAAAAATACCTCATTAAACTTTATAATTAAAAAATAAAAATAACACAAAATATTAAATTTCTTTAAATATATTATGAATTTTAAAGATAAAAAATAATTTTACAACGGAAAATATATAATTATATATATATATAGAAAACTATTTTAAATGCCTGCAATTGTTTGTTTATTTTTACTAAAATTAAGTTTTGTGTATAATTAAATAGAAAACATGCAAATATATTTGTTTTTATTTGTACATAATTTGAAATGCAAAAAATAATAATAGTATTTAAAAATAATATTAAAGCATGATAAAATCTATTATTTTTATTGTATTCAATATACAAACTAAATCTAATAGAATATTAAGCATTTCTAAATTTATAATTATTATTGAAAGATAATTTCTAATCATTAGTTTCAGTAATTGTACATATTACAAATATTTGAATATTTTATTTTATTAATCTCTCTCAAATAAATATATAAAAACACTTTATTGCTAATTTAAATCTATAATTTAATCCATAATTGGTATAAATAATTGATTGCATCTTGTACAATATATTTTTCAGTGTAATCCTCTAGTTGACCAAATTGCTGATGCATAAAACATCAATGCGATGGCCGCTGTGGCTGCCACGTACGACTCCAGAGGCCGCAGCTCAAAGAAGCGCAAAATAAATGCCAAAAAACGAATGCGAAGAAGAAGCAGAAGAAGGTAAATAAAACAACGGCACAACAATAAAAACAACAAACAGCAAACAGCAAATATTATGCCTTTTGGCAACGTGTTTCATACCCAAACAACAGAGCGGCCAACAGACACAACCAGCCCGCCAACAAACCAACAACCAACCAACTAGCCGGCAGCAATGCAACAACAACAACAACAACTGCAACAATAACAACAGCAGCAACAGCAACAGCAGCAACAACAACAGCAACAGCGACTACGAGTGCAATGGGTACTCGTAGTCTTTCAAACATGGTCATAATCACGCGTTAAATTAATGAGTTTAAATGCTATTTTTGGCTTTAACTATTGCTGGCACACAGACACACACAGCCGCACACAGATGCACACAGATACACACGCACACCGAGACAGGCGCACACAGATATGGAGGGGCATTTAATTGAGTTTAGCTAAGTTGAACCAACATCGTCGCTGTGGCACTCTGCCACTCTGCCACTCGGTTGCAAATTATGACTGCCCCGCCAAGTTCATGCTCAAAACGTGGCGCATGCGCAGCTTGCAACGTGCAACGTGCAACGAGCAACTTGCAACCGGCTCCACTGAGATACTCGGATATATTAAATGTTGTATTATAATGCGAATGCGATTGCGAATACGAATGCGAATGCTCATTACTGTGCCACAAGCTACACTGCACGAAATGCTGCCAATTTAATATAAGTCTGGTCATATACAACAAAGAAATTAAACTTCAAATTAAGCTATATTCCATCATTATAACTATATATAACTATAATATAACTATATTAACTATATTCCCTTCAATGATGCTAAAATGGTCCGATTATCATTAAGATAGTTTAGAAACATTTATAATTTTATTAAGAAATAAAAACTATATGAATACTATTAAATTTGTTTATCTATTTATAATTAAACACAATTAAACAACACAATTAAAAAAAATTTAAAAAATTATATTATATTAAACATTTATGACAACTGAAATAATTAATTCAATTTAAAACAAATTATTTTATTTGTTATTTTTTAGTTGACAATAATTTTTCAATTTTAAGCACATGTTTTACATTATCTATTACTTTTCATTTAATTTTATACTTAACTTTAATTTGCATTTTTTATATTCTGTGTCGACTCATATTAGTTGACATTCAATACACAAATAAATAAATTACAACTGAATAAAATAAAATAATTAATCCAAAATTTTATTCAAATAACGAATAAATATTTAAAGTAGTTTAGTCTTTTTTTTATTTTATCAAATATTTTGTTATTGGTTATAAATTGGCAATAAACCGGTTGAAAACGGTTGACAGCCCTGAGCAAGTGTATGCAAATGGATTTTGAAAATATTGTATTAGCTAAGCCATAAGCCATTAATAAATAATCATAGAACAAATAATCAAAAATGGCAGAATTTTCAATAGGCTTGAAAAACTAACAGCTTAATACTAAATGCAATTGATTGTGACTTGATTGTAATTGATTTGAATGCTTTTACCGTTCACCAGCTGCTGAAAAAAGGCGTGCAGCTGACGCCTATTATCATATGCTTATGATATTTAAAAAACAACAACTATTGATATAAATACCACAAAATAAAAAACAATTTAAACTACCTCAGCTTGCATGTAATGTGGACAACGTCAGCAACAATGTCAATAATTTTTTATACCACCATAATTAAGACGAAAGCAATTTGCAGTTTGGCTTTTTTTTATTTTTTATTTCATTTTGCGTAAAATTAAGGCAAGTCAAGGCCCCACAACGTGCCCCACAAAGTGTCGCTGAGGGGGTAATTGCGGGGGAAGGGGCGTTGGGAAATGAAAAATGAGCTCAACGTCAAAATCAACTTGCCATATAATATTGCCCCTAAATGCAGCGCCTGATGATTATTGGCATTACGTGGACGTGCATAAGTACAACTGGCATTATAATTAATTTATAATTAAATGCACTGCCAATTTCCAAGTTGCATGCAACTGACGACGGCAACAACGAACCGAACCGCACCGCAACAACAACTGCCCGACACACAAATTGCTTTGTAATTTATTTGCAATTAATTTTGAATTAATACAGCAGAGAGCAGCAAAAAAGCTAAAAAGAAAAACAAAAAAACAGCTACAAATTGCTCGTATGGAATTTGGGTCTTGTTTTGGCTGCAACTTGCACTTACGCTCAAGACACCGGGATTATTATTCACATACTCGTAAATACCCGCACTCATACTCACACTCACACTCGCACTCACACTCATACTCAACTTTCGGGAGCCTGTCAAATGTCAGGCATGTGAAAGCGCCGGCGAAGGCGTGTCGAATGTGGGATTTAGCCTGGGAGCGTAGCTCGAAAAGCGCCAAATGAATTAATATGTATTCGCAAAAAGATGCAAGTTAAGATTAATTATTTTCCATCCAGGAAAAGCTACTGAGCAAGTCATAAGTGTGTGCACTTTATTGATTTCTTTAATTGAATCTTTAAGTTGCAAGTCAATTGCATTTCCATGGAAATATGCATAATTAATGTTGTTCATTTTATATTTAACTAAATTTTTAAAAAGTGAAAAGGCTAATATATTTTATTTCATTTTTATATATTTATGCTCAATAATATTTATAAATTTAGAGGAAAAATGAATAGACCTTCCCTTAGATCTGCAAAGATTTTATTCTTATTTTTTTCTTATATTCTTATTTTTTTTATCAAAAGCTTCCAATTTGCGAAAGTCTTAATTTTATTTTTTGCTAAAAATATTTCAATATATCATATAATTTTATGTAAATCTAACATTTTACTGAACATTAATTTAAATTATTTGATTTCTATATTTCAATATTTTTATACAATTTATTTATTATTATTAAATTAATAGAAATATTTCATAGGCGTTTAAGAACTTAAATCATTTGTAAAATGGAACTTGAAACTTTTACAAAATTCTGTCGATTGCTCCCGACTGTAACGCTTCTGAGTAATTTACATTTACTTTTGTAATTCAGGCCATTTGTTCAGCAAATTAAAAGTCATTAATTTAGATTTTTGATCAGATAAATACATGCATTGACTGTCCAGCAAGATACCGCAATCGAAAGATCAATTTTGAATTCTGCAGCTGCCTGCTGTTGGTCTTGCTTACGGGCATACATATTGTTTGCTTGTTTGTTTGTTTATTTATTAAAATTGTTTGCTTTATGCAATAAATTTGTTTGTCTTTACCGTGGTACAATTGCCCTGCTCGTTGCTCATTTGTAGTCCATTTTTGCACTCATAAAATTGAGGCAGCAGACATGCTTTATAATAAGCAATTATTGTGTGCTCCTTTAAAAGGTTGACGCGCTGAGACTTTTAACTAATTACAAGCGATTTACATGCCATGCAGCTGAGGCATGCAGCAGCAGCAGGAGAGTGGGCAGCACAGAAGAGGAGGAGAAAGGAGAAAGAGAGAGAGGAAGAGAGAGGGAGAGAACAAGGCCCAGAACGAGGCCAGGCCTCCGCTTGGCTTGTGGATAATCCCGCTTTAAATTTGCAACATTTAAAGTAAATGCAGAAACCGGTTGCCTGCTGATCAGTGTTGTCCATATTTTTCGAGAAAAAAGCTGAACAACAAATTTGAAAAAGCTATACGCAGCTAAGCTATTTAATATTATTCAATATTTAATAAAAAATGGATAAATAAAAAATTGCAAAAAAAAAAGCCCTTACACAGCTAAGTTATTCTTAAGTGTAGGCTTTGAATTAGAGCTGTTATGGGCAAATATCAATCAAAATAATGACAACAGGCTTAGAATTGTTCCACATTTCAGTATGAGTTTTGCAAAATTTAAGAAAAATTTGTATGTATTTATACATAAATGCAGTATAATGTAGTTAAGTGTAATAACAAATAAAAGAATAACAAAATTTAACATTTATTTCCATATATAATAAAAATATAAATTTTTAATTTAATTGCACATTGCAGATAATTGTAGCGCTTACATACATTATACTGTATATACACTCAGAGAAAAGTCGTGTGGATAGTTAGAAATATTCTGGATTGATTTAAGCCTTTTCTGTCTTGAATTTATATGTATTTTAAATTAATTCTATCCTAAATTTTCTTGAATCAATTCTGTTGTTTCTCAATTCAATCGTGGCTTGGATTGAATTATAATAAAACAAATAATATGATTTATTGTTGATTAATTTATTTATTTATGAATTTTTTAATTAAAATAAAAAAAGCCAAAAGTTATTTTTTTGCAATTGAACAATTTGTCTAGCAAATGCTGTTTAAAAACAGTCAAATCTGGCGGAAAGAAATTGAATGAGGCAACAGTGCTGTTGATCATGATGATGATGACATTGCAGCTGTGAGCGAGTGCACTCACTCACACTCACTCACACTCTCTCACACATACACTCACACTCACACTCGCACTCACACATACACCCACCTAGCCGAGGAGGCCCATCAAATCCGCTTGGCACGCACGTAGCCTCAGCCTGTCAGACGTGGAGAGCCACCGCAGAGCAAAAGCCAAGAGCTAAGAGCCAAGAGCTGTTAGCCAAGAGCTGAAAGCCAAGAGCTGAAAGCAAATCCAAAGCAAGAGCCACGACTCATTGCACATGCGCAACATGCGCGAGTGTGAGCATGAACATGAATAGTATGAGTGCGAATGCGAATACGAATGCGAATACGAGCGGCGAATACAGTGCTGCTTGTAATTAGCGACTTTAGACTTTAAATTAGAGTATGGCAGCACAGTGTTCGAAGGCATTATTCGCACCGGGCTTTCACCGGCCAGATACAGTCCGGTCTGGGCCAAGCCTGCGGCCGAGCAGGCTCATTAGAGTCTGTTATTTTGTGGCTCTATGACTCACAGCGGGGCAGCAGCAATGGCTAATGCCTTGGCCTGAAAACAGCATTAAAATTAAAATTGCAGCTCCGTTTGCCACAGCCAAAAGCCGTCAAATTGCGTAGCTATTGCCCCCCTGCACCCCTCTTGCCACACCACCTGCCCGATCATAATTAGCTGTAATATATTTTAGTAGAGTCTGGCATTCTCGATTGCACATTGTCAAGCAACAAAGCGATATAGATACTCCAACCTCAGCATGGCAATTAGAATTCTAAGCTATGTACGGTTGAAGTTTTTATACCCTGTACCCACTGAAAGCGGGTTGATGACTTTGGCAGAGAGAGGCGTTTATATGTAAATGAATAAATATTTGTCAATTTATATTTTATTATTTATTATAATTAAGTTCACTTGAATCAAGTTTTTTTTTTTAATAATTACAATGTATACAAAAATGCAGAAACTTTTACAAACTGTATTTTTTAATTTATTAGTAAAAACATTGTAAGCAAAATTTATTTTATAAACAAAAGATTTTAAAATGCTTCTAAATGGTATTTTTGTGTTTATGTACCCACTCTCTTAAATAATAATTGGAAATTTTTCCAACTAAAAATAAAACTGAGAAATGAATTCTATATTCTATTTAAAATTTAACTATTATTTTTTAGAGTGTAGCAGGTTTCCTTTAGAGTTTTTTCTTTTGAATGGCCTTAAGTATGATGTTTATTGCACCTGGATTTTCTTGTTTGCAGTCTCCGATATAAATTTATTTCTTATATTTTGTCCGTTGCAAATGTGAATGTGTGTGTGAATGTGTGTGTATGAGTGTGTGTGTGTGTGTGTGCTGATTATTTGCGCTTATTATTTGCCTTATGCGATGTTGCTGTTGTTGCTTTTTGCTTACTATTCAATAAATGTAGCGAGTTTTCTTATTGTATTGAGTGTGTGAATTGTGTGTGTGTTGCGTGTGTGTGTGTGAATTGTGTGAATGTGTGTGTGTGTTGGCCCAGGCGATTACTCATTTGACTGCAAGCACATAAATTTTATGCGCTTTTTTGATTGCTTTATTTTTATTAATTGTTTTTTACAACATTTTGTTTGGCGTTTTGAGCATTACAAGTCGCATTTTAGTTGCATGATTTGCTCAGCGGCCAGAGATACTTATTTGCCCCAGCAACGGGATACAATGAGTATTCAGGGGGAAGAGGGGAGTGCGGACTGGGAGGGGGTGTCTGTCAATGTGTGTGCGTGTCGTGTGAGCTGATTGTGTCATTAGAGACTGAGACAAACCCACCAAAATGCGGTCAAAGATATCGAATAAAAATAAGGCTATTTTTTCTAGTATTTATCGAAATTGTTGCATGATCAATGAGCGACTGTTTTCAATTAATGGGCCTATACCAAGTGATTTAGTGCAGATATATTTTATGTACGTAGGCCTAATTTGGGCATAAACTTGAGGTAATTATTATTACGAGTCTATCAAACTCTTAGCACTTCATTAATTAACAGATTGAACAGCGCAGTTTACTTAAATTTACTTTTGCTAACTACTTTATTCAAAAAAGATCTCCAACATCTCCTAATTTTAAACATAACGGGCGAAGGCAATCAGTCTTATGAGCCCGACTATAGAATACCCTGCACCCTATATTTTAAATACCGATCTTAATTCGATTATCAGGTTAAACGCAATTGTAATACAAAGCGGTAGATGTTGCTTACATTACCTGTAATGCAAATGGTCGCATCTTTTAAATTAACTTAAATTCTATTGAGCGCGAAAAATGAATTAATGCAAGCTGTCACAAGTTCAGGATGATTTGTATACCAGCTTTCTACGTTCAATATTACGCTAGCTATTTGGTTTTATTTGATGAAGGTCTAAAGAGGGCGTGCCATCCAATATTTGAAATAAACTTGATATGGCCAGATCGACTCCGCTGATCATCCTAATCAAGAATATTTATACCTTGTAGGATCTTTGTATATACTCATTCCACTGCCTGTTATATCAATTTTTCCAAAGTGAATAACCCCTTTGTTACCCATTTCATTGGTACAGGGTATAACAATGCCATAGACGAAATCATGAGCAAAAATAAACTGCAATAACCCACAGCCAAGCATAACAGATGGCAACAACTTGGCTTATAACGGATCGGCGTTTTGTCTTAATGTTTTATACCCTGTAAACAAGTAGAATGGGCTATATTGAAAGTATATTGAACATTGTATAAATCACCAATGCAATTTAAAATGTAGCAAAATTGAAAATTTAACTAAAGTATTACCTTTAATAAAATTAAATTTTGTTTTTATTTATTTGGAACTCAGTCTATCATGCCGTGTTTTATTTCAGACAGCTAATCTGCTGACTAACTCTATGCCAGCAGGCACAGATCGCAGTCAGCTAAAGCTCCTAAAAATCCAAGTAAATTCAGCGATCCAACGAGGACATGCGAAATTTTTATTTATTGCTGACAATTGCACAATTTTTTGTTTCCTTTTTTCTGCTCTAATTTTATTGCAGCGTTTTTATAAAGGTTTCTTTTTCTTTTTGTTTTTTGGCGAGTTTTTATGGTCATTAAAATTGGGACAAATATTTGACCGAGTGTTGCGGCTCTTGTTTATTTATTTTGGTTTGTTTATTTTTATCCGTTGTACTCTTTGGGTTTTTGAGCACGACATGACTGCAGCCTGAGGCTGTGCAACATTTTGTGGCGTTCAAAATATTTGACGCCAAAACTTTGCCCTTGATGCTTGGCCGAATGTTGTTGGCGGTGTCATGGCAGTTGAAGTTGCAACAGTTGCAACAAAACCAACAACAACACAAACAAAAACAACAACAAAAACAGTCTGATTAATGATTAGGCAGTTGGTGCTGCAACTAATTAATGATCGCCACACCGTTTGCATACTAATTTATACAAACCAATTCCAGAACTTGACAAGAGATGCCCACGTGAGCAGCCAATTGTCACGCCAATCACGCACGTTGCATTATAAATTATATTTAAATTTCTTTGAAGTAGGAGTACGAAAGGTGTCTTTAAGAATATATTTACTATGCAAAATGCAGTTTACACTTAGACTTCAGAGACATCGACTGAGCGTTACAGCTGATATTGTAGATATGCGAAATATCATTTAGTTTATTTTCTCTATTTTTAATTCATCATCATTTTCAATCATTTGCTAAAACTCAGTATGTAAGCTCTCAATTGAATCTCCCACTAAAAGTTATTAAAAGCGAGCTTTTTTAGGTACATTCAACCGAATACGAAAAGAAAGAGAGCTCAAGATGTGTTTTTCTGTTATCTTACGGAAAGAGATAAACGTTTTACAGTTATTTGCAAGCTCTGACTTTGGGCTTTAGTTAGTTTATTTGTTTTCAATTTTACTACGATTGTTGAGCGGCGTCTAATAACAGCGCTCTTCTTTCATATTATTCTTTGAATTTCATTTCATTCTCCCCCAAGCCCTTTTGCCCTCTCATTGCAATTTTATGTTCTCAATTCAATGGGAGCAACGGTTAAGAGTGGTGTAATTTAATATTTTTATAATATTTGTATAATATTTTCAGTTTCAACTACTGCAAGAACGAAATTAAAATGTATTGAAATAAATTTTAGATAATAATTGTAATAATAATGGTAATTCAAAGGATATGATCCTAATAAGTTTTAGATCATTGTAAGAATGTAGCAAATGTTATAACGAATAATACTCGTCGAGTATTGTAGCATTGGAGCATCGATATGGCAATCGATATCTTAGTTGCATACACTCATCAAAAAATAGACAATCAGCCATACGAAATTCTAGAAAGTTTCTGGCTACTTTTCTCTAAGTGCAGTTCTATCCAATAGGACCCTCGCACTTGCTCAGTACTACGAATAGTTTTGGAATATAGAACTTATGTTGCATTTAACACTTAATTAATTCTCTTTATTAAATTTTGAATTTGAATCTCCTTTCTGTTAAATTTAATTAAATTCTTACATAATTAAATTATATTTTCACCAACTTAAATTCTATTCGTACCTAAGTCAATACCCAAAAGTGCTTTAATCAATTCTGTGCGTTGAGAAATAAATGCCCAAATTCGAGAAAATTTCTGACTGCTTTTCTCTAAGTGTAGTGTAATAAAATACGGCTCTCACAGTTGCTCAGTGCTACGAATAGTTTTGGAGTGTAGAATTTAGTTTGCATTTAACACCCAATTAATTCTTTTTTGAATTTAAATTTAATTAAATTCTTACTTAATATAATTATTTTTTTACCAATTTAAATTATGCTCGTACCCAAGTCAATACCCAAAAGTTATCCCAAAAGTTATCAATTGTGTGTTTTCTGAAATAAATGCTCGAATTCGAAAAAATTTCAGGCTGTTTTTCTTTAAGTGTAGTGTAATAAATTAAGGCTCTCACAGTTGCTCAGTACTACGAATAGTTTTGGAGTGTAGAGTTTATTTTGCATTTAGCGACTCACCGACTCGGTTTTGATGTTGAGCGCCAGCACATGGGAGGAGCTGTTGGAGGAGACAGAGGGCGGCGAGGCGGGCGTGGCGCCTTCACATGGCGACTGGGCTGCTGCGACGGTCGGGGAGCAGCGGCTGGGCAGCGGACTGGCGTCGGGGGGCAGGGGGCTGGCGGCGAGGGCGACGCCGATGCTGCCTATGCTGCCGATGCCGATGCCAATGCCGATGGTGCCGCTCTGGGAGTAGGGGGACCCGGGCGATTTGTTGGCGTTTGTGGAGCAGTTGGAGGGCACAATGGCCGCGGTGGTGCAGCTGGTCAGGGTGCTGTTTGATGAGCTGGACGATGTGGAGGAGCACGAGGAGGAGGAGGAGGAGGAGCCGCTGCTGCTGTTGGCATTGCCGATAGTGTTGTTGTTGTTGTTGTTATTGCTGCTGCTGTTGTTGTTGTTGCTGCTGCTGCTCAAACTCTGCATTTTGGTATTGTTGTTGTTGTTGTTGTTGTTATTGTTGTTGTTATTGTTGTTGTTGACACTAGCACCTGGCATTATGTTGCCATCGCAAAACTCCCGCTTGACAATGTTGCCGCCGCTGCTGCTGTTGCTGCTGCTGCTGCTGCCGGGCGTGGCAACAATCGCCGCCTCACACGGCAACACGGTTCCCAACATCTTCTCTAGCTTGTACTGTGACGTGGTGGATTCTGTGGCGCCCCCAGAGTCCTCACAACCCTCGGCCATGTCACTCACAACCTAGCATCGTGTGCGGTTCCTGCAAATGAGGCAAAAGAGAAAATTAGTGGGAAAAGCCTACTAAATATTTAATTTATTAGAAATACATATATAACTCAATTTTATAAAACACAAATTTATATTGTTTTCAAATTCAATTTCCAAAAACTTTTATATATAATAAATATATTTATTTATTTATATAAAATATATTTATTTCATAATAATAACAATTTATAAATAATTTATTATAAATATATAACTTAATTTTATGAAACATACAAATGAATATTAATTTCAAAAAAAATAAATTTTCAAAAAATGTTATACAAAAATTTATTTAATTTATACATTTTTATTATATTTGTTTATTAATCTGAGACATATTTAATGTAGATATAATTTTATAACCTTTCAGGTTTCTGTTTAATTCGCGTTTAGTTTAAATTAATTTTATTTCATTGTATTTAATTTTAATTAATTTTAAGTTTATTGAAAGTTAGTTAATTGTACTAGAGAAATAATTTATTTCAAGTAAGAATAGCGCAGCTCATCTTCTATATAACTTTAACTGAATTATACAGATATTATATTATTATATAAACTATATTTCATGTAAGTTCAGTTTTAAACAAAATTCACATATTTATAGATATTAAGATTTTTAATCTTATTTAATTTTGTATATTTAAAGACTTGTCCAAAATATTTTGACCCTGCCTATGCATACATTTTCGATTGTATATTTAAACGAATGTGCAACGAGCTACCCCATTAGCTTTTTGTGCTGACTGTACCTGCAATATTGAGGTTATGTTTGGCTCCGTCTTTTGCCGGTTTTTGGCTCATAATTTAGAATTTACATTTATCGAATATACATATTTCGTGCACTTAAAACTCATGCCCAGTCGCATTAATTTCATTAATTATCCTTGTTGCCGTCCGGTTGACCACAGCAACTGCAGCACCAACAACAACAACAACAGCGACAACAACAAACAACAAAAGCCAAAACCAGCAACATCTCTGTTGCAGCGTGGCAAGGGATGGGTGAGGGGCAGGGGTCAGTCAGGTCGCACACATGCCACATAATTTTGCAAATGCAAAACGTGGCTTCGAGTGCCAGCCCTGTGCATATCCTTGCAACAAACAACAACGACGACGACGACGACGACAACGATGTCCTGCAAAGTAGCCACAAGGAGGGAGGGGCGAGGGGTCGGCTGACCGGGGGTTAACTTGCAATACTTGTGAGAAGGCCGAGTCGTAATCGGAAATTTTACACCTACTCCACATTATAATTTATATGCCTGGCAAATTCCTGACGCTGGAGTCATGTCAGACTCAAGAAACTTTGTGCTATGTACTTAAATGAAAATATGTGCATACTTGTATGTATATATACACACACCACTGTACGTTTGTGTGTAAGATCATATACCGAATTTAAGGCATAAATTATGTACAGTTGTGCTGCAAATTTCGTGTGTATCGCAATTGTAAGGAAACTTAGTTAAATGAGCCAGTCTGTACTTGCAGCAAAGAGAGATCTTGCTGGCTAGCACTTGCTTGCTCGCTGGCCGAACTCTCATTGAGATGAACTCTCGTTGACCAAACTCTCGCTGGGTCGAACTCTCGTTAGCCGAACTCTTGGAGGTCGAACTCTCGTTGACAGATCTTTCGTGGGCGGAACACTCGCTGACCCATCTACTAAATTAATTAATATTTATTCATTAAATAATATTTTTAATATCCGAAAATTTTGTATACATTTATTTATATTTTACGGATTTTTTACGGATTTTAATTAGTTTTTTTTTGTGTGAAAAAGTTCATGTACCAAATTTAGCTTAGCCTACGAAGAGTTTCTGCCTCAAAGGCTCAAGTGCAAGTAATGGCTCCTAAATGTAGGCGCAAAAGCTAATACCATAACAATAGAGAGTCTAAACACACATACATGTGCACACATACAGTTAGACTGGTAAAAATCGAACAAAAACTGCCGAGTCTAGGCTCGATTCTGAACATTTTGCTGCTGTCTTCGGCTTGGCATTGCCCAAATACACAAAACAGGCGTTGATTTTAATGCATAATGCATATAGATGTGTGAGAAGACGGTATGCACTCTCCCTCTCTCTCTCCCTCGTTCGCTGTTTCCCTGTGTGAGAGTGACAGCATGTCTGTGAGCAAGCGAGAGAGAGCTAGTGAGTGAGGGAGAGAGAGAGAGAGAGAGTGCATGTGTTGGCAGCAATGCAGGCAAGTCGCCTACAACTGAATGTCTGCAGTTGTAATAATGCAAAGCTGCCATGACCAATTCAGCCAACAACAACCACAAGACGGGCATGCACGACTAGCAGATACTCAGCATACAGTTTACTCAGAATATAATAAGATAATTTACTGAGAAACATAAGAAAACTCTTTGATTTCCAATAGGTAGAATATTAAAAAGTTTTCTTGAAGTTTGTGCTACAAATAATTATATAATAAAAGAGGCATTTTTTAATTTTGTCAATTTAATTGTACAAATATATCTATGCGAAAATAGAATTTATTTTAAATTATTTTATTAATACAATTCTATACAAAAAAAAAAAAAAATTTTATTTAATTCAAATATTTAAATATAATTCAAATATTGGAATAATTCTATGTTATAAAGGAAATTTGTAATTAATAAAAAAATAATAACAAAATTTTTATACCCCATAATATTCGCTTACGATTGTAGGGTATAACAAAAGATAGACGAAACTGCAGTGTTCAAACTCCCAACTCGTAGTCGCAGTCGTAGTTGCAGTCGTAGTCGGAGTTGCAGTCGGATTCAGAATCGGATTCGGAATCGGAATCGGAATCGTAGTCGAAGCTGGACAGCCGGCAGCAGTCAACGAACGCACTTTTCCGGCCACGTCGCCAACGTCGTTGCTCATAATGAGCTGAGACGGAGGCAGCTGGGGAATGGAAATTGGGGTGGTAATAGCAGAGAGTGTGTGAGGGGGGAGGAACCGATGCCTTGCAAGTGGTGCACAGGACATGCAATGCCTGAGCCACAGTCAGAGCCACATTCAGAGTCAGAGTCAGAGTCAGAGCCAGACCCTAACAGACGTAGATTTTGGCCAGGAAGTTGCCGGCAGTCGTCGAGTGGTGGGTGGAGAGGGGAGAGGGGAGAGCCTAGGAGCAAAGGAAAAGCATGGGGAGGAGCCGTTGTTAGTGGGCAGAGAAAAGGCGTTATAATTAATTTCGTTCTGTGCATGCAAATGTCTGGGCCATGGTCGCAGCCAAGCGTGGTGGGTAGTAGGTGTTTGCCTCTGCTGGCCAGAGGCATGTGGCATGTGGCATATGCATAAGCAGCAAACAATGCAAAACAATGTGAGACATGCATATGCACCACGGCAGCAGCAACAAATACAACAACAACAACAACAACAAGCACAGCAACATTAAAATTATTTTAAGTACACTGTACAAAACCAACAACAACAGTAGAGGGGAGTTAAAATACCCTAGCCTTAAACAAATGCCGATCAAAAGCAAACAAATTAAATAGTTATTGCTAAAAACAAAGAATTCTGTGCATTAATTGACACCGAATAAATAAAGAACCCCTAATAATTATTAAGAAGATTTTAAGATATATTTTAACACTAATAACATTGATGTCTATATAATTACCATTATTTTCAGCAATTTATTCATATAAAGACAGCATTGATATCAGCTTACTAAATTTGAATTTAATATTTATAAATTGTTTTTATTATAAATACATCAATATTTTATTTCTTGAAATTTATTGTTGAACAGAAATTATAGAAATTCTTCGAAAATGTATAAGATAAATTCAACTATCTTGTTTTTCATAGTTTGTATCAATTATTCATAATATTATATTATTATGCATTATTTTATTTAATTGTTTGTATTATTAAATTTCAATTATTTTTTTTATAGTGTTATATTGCTATTATATTTTTATTTACAAATTATTTTTATTATATCGTTTTATTATATAATATTGTGTGTGTCAATATTGTTTAATTGCTCTAGGCCAAATAATTCTCTTTCAAAGGACAAAATATTGTAAAAATTTTTTAATTGACATAAATAATCGAATTGCGTTTATCGAGACTTCACTCTCAATGTGCTGTACTAATTCTCGAACAGGTTGAACAACCCGAGGCAGGAGCATAATAAAAGCTCTAAAACAAAGTGCTACATTTCTTACGGTGTAGCCTAAGCAAGCGCGAGTATGACAGCTGCTGTTGGTGCTTGTTGCAATTGGGTTTAATGAGCAATTGTTGCTGTTGCACCTCGGCAACATGCTATATTGTGAAAGTTAGCCTGGCAACATGGCAAATTGCAGCGACAAAATATTCCAGCCAAATTAAGTACAATTTGCGCATATTAAAAGTCTGGCTAAATTGCAGAGGCAGCAGCAGCAGCAGCAGCAGCAACAGCAGCAGCAGCAGTAACAAACCGGCAACCGGCAAGCAGCAACATGAGGCAGGCAGCAGGCAGCATGCAACAGCGCTTCCTGGCAACAAATCTAATCATAACCGACAAACTGGTAGAATTTCATGTACCACACTAAATAGCACGATTAATTATCGCTATGGCCAGCCAACTATAATTCAAATCAAGTGCTTGATTTTCTTCTATTTTGTTGTTGCTGTCTCTCTGCTTAATGCACAGCAGCAACATGCAACATCTGCAACATCAATATGCGCAAGCAGCAGCTGCCGCTGTTGCATAGGAGGACGCATTACAAACCGGTCTAATTATACTCATTTTGTAGCTTGCAACATGTTGCTGCTGTGCCTGCTGCTGCTGCTGCTGCCGCAAAGTCCAGCTATAAATTGCAATTTCCATGCAACTTTCTATTGGCAAAAATTTATCATTTGTTGCGTTCGAACATGGCCAATGTCTTGGCCAAGTGTTTTGTCTTGGCGCTCCAGCTATTCGTAGCCAATATTCAAATTAATAAAATCATCAATAATTTAGTCTTCTTTTTGCCGCTTTCAGCTCTCAGCTCTCTGCTTTGCATACATTGCTGCAACATGTAGAACATGTTGTTGCCGCTGCAACCTGTCGTAATTAATAGTCAAACTAAATTGATGCATATTCTGCCAGCGATTGAGCTCGCCATTTAGAGGTATCGCTTCAAATGTGGCACAAAGCAATTTCTGATTAGAAAACTCCATCCGGCCACAGACGATTGCAATTTATGCCTGGCCATTAAATAGCTCTACCTTTGAGTTGTAATTAGCACAGAACGCGAATTAAACGCCAAAATGAATACAGCGCCAAATGAAAATTCGCTCGATGTAATACAGGAAATGAATTAAACGTCGCTAAAACCTTTCAAAAACTAACGGAAAAATATAATTTTTTTAATTGATAGGCGGTTGCCTAAGCAGTCTTCAAAGAAAAAACTATCATACTTTTCGGTGCGTCCGACTGATAGGCAATGCCCCATCTGCTGTCTTTTGTATGATCATGGGAAGGACCTGATTGTGTTTTTATTAAATGCTTCGAACCTACGTTGGACGCATATAAATGACTCAAATGGCGCCCAACGTGGGCTTTAAGAATTTGATAAAAACACAATTAGCTATCTAATGATCATAATTTAACAACGTTGGGCGCCATAAATGACCCAAATGGCGCCCAACGTGAACGTTTGATAAAAACACAATTAGCTCTCTAATGATCATCCGAAAATAGCAGATAATAATTCAACAACGTTGGGTGCCATATATGACCCGAATGGCGCCCAACGTGGGTTCAAAAAGATCAATTTTGCTTATTTTGCGCTTAGAGGAATTCTAGATTATTTTTTTTACTGAGCAAAAAATATTGTAAGCTTGCTTTAAAGCTAAATCGATGTTAAATCTAGATTATCGACGCACAGCGAAAGTGGCAAGTGGCAGCTTATAGGCAGTATTTTCATATGCATGTGTGTTGGGTTGGGGTTGAGTTGCTTGCAACTTTTGGCAGCTAAACTTTTCGTTTCAAGTGCTGGGCCTGAAAATAATCAATAATGCACCTCGTGCCACAAGGCCGCCCAAAACAACATTAAGTCATTGAGTTAAAATTATTTATGCAACATTTATTTACGCACACTTACAGACAACAACACCCACCCATCCAAACACACACACATATTCGTTGGCTAAAAAGTTTTTCTGGGTTGTTGCATTGTTTTAGGGTTGTTGGGACGTCGGGGATGTTCTTGCACTCATATGTCCTTGTGGGTGTGTATGTGCCTGGTTAAACGTGCAATTTTCTTAAAAATTACACACGATTACACATGAAATACAACCATGCAGGTGGCGCATTATGAAAAGTAGATACGATGTAGTAGCCCCAATAAAGGAAGCAGCTTAATGCCCAGGCGAAGCTAATGAAAGTATTATACTTAGCTGGCAGCATAACTAATTTATGGCCATAAAGTTGATAGGGTTATATGCTTACTTCCCAGTATCGTTATAATTTTATATAAACACAAATAAACAGAGATTAAGGCTGCAGTTCTGGCTTTCTTTACGAATACAATACAGACAAATTGGATCCTAAAAGAAATACACTTTTATTTTAAATTTTTGGATTATGAATAAGAATAAAATTGTTAGGTTTTCGGCTTGAAAATGCTTAAAAATGCCGTAAAAATTAACTTTTTTAATAGAATTATAACCTTGTTTAATTTTTCTGAATTTGTACTTTGATAAATCACCAATCTATAATATCTATAATGTTGATAATATTTATTCAACGGGTGTAGATAATTAGGTATTCAATATAAATAGCATGGGTTAATTAGACGTAATTTAAATTCAAATTAGTTTAACAAGAGCGCTAATAAAATGCTCTAATTATCTCTAATACGCTGTAATAATTATTAAACGATATATTATAATAAATAGCTTAGTTAAAACTCGTTCAATAACAGCCATAACTAAAGTGCGAGTACCTATGGCTATTTAGAGAGTAGGGTCAGAGAGCATGCATGAGGGGCAGCGAAGGGCAAAAACTGAGAGAGAGAAAGAGGTGCAAGACAAAGAGAGCATTATTAAATCCACACACACACACCCACACTCACATACACATACACCGATACAGTGGGCCCCCAAGGGTCGAGCCTCGCTTAATGCAAACAAAATGCAATGCAATCCGGTCAGTGGACTATTTAACTGTGTGTTTTCTTGTTGCCTTTGTTGTTGTTGTTTGTTTTCTACCCATCGCATTGTTTTTGCTGGTTTGTTTTCATTTTGTTTCTGTTGTTGTTTTTTTTTTCTGTCGACTTTTTCCACTCAAATCATTAAAAATAATAATAATGAAATGTGCGTGATTCAAACTGAGCACGCACTAGACGATGCCAATAACACAACAAATACACACCAGAGGCGTACTCAATACAATAATAATACAACAACAATAACACAAAAACAACAACAACGAGCCGACTACGACAACAATAAACATGTGCAAGCTGAACACTCATACGCCCCCTAGGGAAAGCCCAGCGGAAAGGAAGTCAAAGTCATGCCAGGCCAGGCCAAGTCGGACTATTGCCGTAATGTGTAGCTAAAAAGCAACCCTCTCATAGCGTGAGTCCTTCCAACACACACACACACACACACATACTCTCACACACACACTCTTCCATTTAGACACGTTGTCCTTAATGCGCCTCGTAATGAGTTATTCGCATTTTGTATTTGCATTAAAAACATGCCTCTCCCTGGCCCAAACCCGCCCACATTTGGCAATTTTAATTCATTTAGAAGGGAAATAATGAGAAAAAAACGCCACAGAACCAAATTCGCTAATCGTAACGAGCCGCAGATACCCTTTAAATTTAATAGCAAAATTTCTAGATCAATATCAAAACTTCTCTGATAGTTCCAAGACAGAAATTAAATACAAACTTTCGTAAAGGCTACTAAATTTTTAATATAAGGAAAGCTATTGAATGTTATATATATTAAAGCTTTTTTACTAACAACACGATCGTTTATAAAAGTATATGTATAATATATCAAAAGTATAATATATCAAATATTAAATATCGTTTAATAGACACTTTGGAAGTTTATTAAAACACAAGGTCTAATTTAAAAACTTATACAACTTTGTATGATTTTATAATTATAATTTAAAATTTGATTACAAATTTCAGGTTAATGTATTTAACCAATTTAGGTAAACTAAAGTAAATATTAAAAAAATAAAACCACATTTATTATGGTAATATTGTAAGTAACTAACACTATTTAATATAATACAAACTTCCATTTTAATCTTTAAAGAATATTTTACAATATTTTACCAAATTTTTAAGTATGCTGATAAAATATTTAAAATGTTTGTAAATAAAATTGTAGCTTTAAGATTGTTAAACCTATGACTCTATAATTTCATTTAACTCTTGCCGTTTTGTGTCTTGCAGTTCCAAATTCGTGCCACCTTTCCATTGTCTACCCAGTCAGAGTGGAGAAGTGCCCTAACCTGGGTTGCAAATTGCATGTCTCATTCGTGTTGCAGTTGTATAATAATAATATTAGGGGTGGAGTGCAAATGCAACACGAATCGTACACGACATGGAGAGCACAAAACATAATTTTGCTAAATTAGCGAAAAACAAAAGAAATGCCACGTGGGCCAGGTGGGCGGGGTTCGACCATGCTCCGTAATACTGAAAACTCCCCAATTGAGCACGCACCAAAATCGTTTGCCCCGAGCAGCATTACAAACTCGGGTTGGGGCACCATAATCAACGTCTAAATATTTGGCAAAAAGTAGAAAAAAGCTGAAAAAAAAAAGCGAAATATGTAAAACCGGCAAGAGGTTTGGGTTTGGGCTTCAGCTTGGACTGCATTTGGTGCCGGGCAACGGCCAACTAATTATAAAAATTTTGCAACCCTCGTTGCGGAGTACAATAAGAATTATGCGAAACCCTTTTGCAAAATGCATAAGGCCAGGTCGGAGGGTTTGAGCCCGAGTCCGGGGTAAGTGATTGTGTACGTGCTCATTATGAAAATTTCTTTCTTTCGTGTGTTTTTTATTTATTTTCATTTTTTTCATTTCTGGCATTGCAAAATTAATGCAAATGCCGCTCGGCATGTCCACAAACAATTTGAAGGCAGTGTGGGCCGTTAATGACAGCGCTGTAGAGCAGACGATTTGTGGAACTGTCGAATAGAGCTAACGGTATGAGAATGAAACTTGGAGTTAAGCAGAGGGTCGCTTGACAAAGGTTTATTGGAGCTTTGGCACAACCGATTCGCGATTATAATTAGAATTTAGCCGCGGGGTTCATGCGGACAGCGGCTTAAATTTTTTACAGACCAGTCAAGGGTTGCTCACATTTCCTATCTCCAGGGGTTGTAGATTGATTGCAACAACTGGCTTGAAAGTGTTATGCTAATCGAATTTCGAATCGATTAACTGCCTCGCGTTTGTTGTGGCAGTCGAGAGCATAGATAATGTAATGAGACACACATGAAAGATATGGGCTATCGCAGCTGGCAAATAATATAACAAAATCTAATCAAAATCCGCAGATCAATTGTTGAATATGTAATGAATTTATAATGAACTGGAATTTTTATAAAGATTTTATTCCAAATCTTCAATTTAAACATAATGACTTACTAATACATTTAATTTGATAAATTTGTCGTATTGTTCATTTAATAGCTCTTTTAATTCTGTCATTTATGCAACCAAATATAAATAAAATACCTCTAGTTCATCAACATAGTAACTTCTGTTTGTTAATGGCTTTGATAATCAGCATGTTGTAAGTATAATTATCATTAGCTGCCACATAGACATTCTACGCATACAAAGGTCTATGTTTAGCCTTGCTAATAATTCGCTTTAACTTGGTATGTGTCATTAACCCAGTCCCCCAAAATGTCATTAGAAACGCAACAATGGCAAAGTGCAATAAAATTATATGAGTTGTGCGCCATTAATCGATCGCTGATAATTATCGATAATATATTTAATATAATTATAATTTGCATGCACATGCACGTACTGCGATTTGGTATGTAAAGACACACACTCACACATACAATTAGCTACAGAGTTGCATTGCAATGGCGTCTTTAAATGGCTTAATGAACCGTGATTTAATAGAGCATTATGAGTTTTGAGTTAGCAACGGCTAGTTGCCTCTCGGCTTATTACTTTGACAACTGCAGTTATAATTACACTATGCAACATCAGAAATATTCTTAATTAATTCGTTAAATATATGTTTTAAATTGTCAGGTGCGTCCGACTGATTGGGGTGGGAGAGATAGAGCCTAAAACCCTTGGTTGCAGCCTTCAAGTTCAGAATTGGTTTAATCAAACGAGTAGAACTCCCGTTGGGCACCATATTTGCATATTTGCATATTTGGCGCCCAACGTGGGCTACCTTTATTAATTAGTTTTTTATTTTTTATTGATTATAATACATTATTAATAAAATAAAACTATTTTTTATTATAATCTATAATGAAATAACAAAATATTATTGCATATATAATATAAATAAAATTTACATTATAAAATGGTTCTAAAAAACTGTTAAAAATTAAATTGCAGTCAAAATTTACTATACAAAACATTATAAAATGTATAGATAAATGTCGGTTTAAGACTCCATTTTTGTGCCATAGTGTAATTAGTTGTGTGACTGTGTGGAGCTATAAGCTGACAGCATTTGTTATTGTTGCCGTCACGTTCCCAGCCAACGACTATAATTTATTATTTATTTATTATAATTATTAATTTACTTGCGTAACTGGCAGTGTGCTTATTAAAAGCAGCTTAATGCATCGTCAGAACATTGGCCATGTAATTAAACTCCCCATAACCTCCTCCTAAATACAATGCACTTTCCCGCACCAACTTCTGAGTAGTAATCTAGTTCTAAGAGACCTTTTTGTAATACCCTAGGTTAAGCATTATTGTAATTCAAAGAAGTATTGCTAGTATCTGCCTCAGGCCTCCAACTTTAAATGCATTTCGGATCTAGTTTAGCGTATCTTCTAGTCAAGCATTATCATTTGATACTGCAAATGGAGCATGTCATTGGCTCTTGATGGTCAAGTCAGTCATAATCAAGCAAACTATAAATTGAGTGGGATAAGCTGATTACAAGCCGATGTAGCTCTGGCGTTTAATTAGGTTTACGGCTTATGGCATTTAAATGGAATTACTTGCGAGTGGAAAATGCTGAAATTATTACATCAAGGAAATGGCAAACGAAGAGTTCAACTTACGACTAGTGCTACTACGATATATGCAAATAGTTTTGAAACTAGAGCACACAAACGCAAAGGCTTGTCTTGGCTTTATGTAGTGAAACTTTTGATTTCAATTGAAATAAATTTCTATTAATATTTTTAATTGTTTATTAAGCGAGAAATGGCAAATATGCTGAGAAGAAAGCATGAAAGCTAGTAAGCAACAACAAAATCGTTATATTTGTTAATTGAGATTTGACCTGATGATATAGTAAAATGAGCACAACAACAGTAATAATAACAACAGCAGCAGCAGCAGCAGCAACCGCAATAAAAACGACGAATAAAATTGACGTCAACGAAAATTGTCGCCAGAAAGAAATGCTCTGTGAAAGTGTGTTAATTAATTGAAAGAGGAGCAGACAGCTAACGATATAACACACTCTAAGTACAGTCCAGTCAAATGGATATACAGTGTTGCCTCGCATTAAAGTACTGGCAAATAATCGCATAAATATAATATCATAAAAACAATATTCAAAACCCATAAGTACTAAGAAATCTACGTAAGAAAAATTTGCTGATTTTATTTATATGTCTGCCTTATCGTTATCAAATGCATAGAAAACAATAAACATTATTTAGGGAAATTTATCAACAGTATTTTTCATTAAAAACACAGAAAGAATTTCTATAATATCAAATTTCATTAGAATTTTAAAGCTGTACTTGAATCTTAAATGAAATAAATTACTTGTCAATTATTTATAATTGCAAAAAAGTTTCTGGAATGCCATGCGAATATAAAAAACCAATGCTAAATACAAGATAATTTTGCTTATGAACAAGTGGATAAGCCGGCTTAGCTTACAGTCGTAAGCAACTGACAAGAAACGGCTTCGAGCAGATCTCTAGTATGATTAGACAGACAAAAGCTGATTAAAAGTATCAGGTGTTATCAGATTAGATCAGTTATCATCAGTCAATCGGACTGTACAAATATTTTATATTATTTATTTTATATATGATATTTTATAAACAATAAACAACTAAAATTATATATAATTAAATTAAACTAGATAAAATCAAATTAAATAAATCTTATCTAAAATTTAGCTTTATTTATGATTTTTGTTACTTTATGTAACTAAGTGCTGCTGTAAATTTAATTAATTTAAATAGAATTATTGTACTGAAAGAATTAAGACATTTTTCAATAATAAATATGCAAATTTTCAGAGCAACCAAAGATCTTGTAATATTTCTAGACTATCGACAGCTTCAAACTGTAATTAGTTGACTTGCATGGGGAAGCAAGCGATACTTGTCGTAATTGTAATGGAGTTTGTGTGATTTGCGAGCAAAGAGAATGTCTCAGACAGGCTAATTGAATGCCGTTTTGAGCTCTATGCAGACCTATAACTAGTTGCCTAAATATGCGTTTGCTCCATGTCTTGGGGCGCCCAAAAAGCGCAATTCAGTTTTAGGCTAGGAATAACGCCTTGGCCCAAGTGCTGTCAGAGAGCACAGTGTGCGCTAAAAGTTAGCTGGCAG
>JAWNNJ010000833.1:0-16167 GCA_035045125.1 Hypselothyrea guttata | reverse complement strand
TAACGGTATCGTATTTATTTACGATATGCCGTTATCGGCACGTGCTGATTACATTAGGTTACTTAAATGTGCAGGTAATAAATAAATAAATATTGTATACATAAGTTGTAAAACAATTTCCACGTCGCAAGGATAAATTTTATTAAGTGTTGTGTCGCATATGTCGCTATATCAATTTAGTTGAACTCAAAAATTTAGATCGATTTGTGACACTCCAAGTTGTACAGTAATAAATTTCACATCTTACATCAAAACAAATAAACATTGGTTCCGTTCTATACTACAAATTTGGCTGTGCTTGCGCCGATTGTTTGAGATAATATCAACTGAACAACGTGGATGCAGCGCGTTAGCTTCAAACCGTCTTTGGGACTGTCCTTTACAGACCGGCAACAATGATACTGGGATTCTCCACGGCAGCCTTCACTTTACGCAGGAACATCACCGCCTCACGCCCATCGATGATTCGGTGATCGTATGTCAGGGCCACGTACATCATCGGACGAATCTTGACCTAAATAAAGGCATATAGGTTACTCTATTAATCAAATCCTCTAGCTGCAAGACTCACCTCTCCTTTGACAGCAATGGGGCGATCAAAGATGCCGTGCATGCCCAGAATCGCACTCTGTGGTGGATTGATAATGGGCGTGCCCATCAGAGAACCAAAGACCCCACCGTTGCTAATGGTGAAGGTGCCGCCATCCATGTCCTCCACGGTGATGGCATCACGCTTCGCCTTGTCGGCCAATCCCGCTAATGCGATCTCAATGTCCGCATAGTTCATGCCCTCCACATTCCGTATGACCGGCACAACCAAACCACGGGGCGTGGCAACAGCCACTGAGATATCAACATAGTCTCGGTAGACAATGTCCTGTAATAAAGATAATATATGCGATTTTATTTGCAATATGTGTTTTAGCTAAACTTGATTTGGATTATATTTATTCCCAATGGCATTTGGTAAGAAAACGGAAGTTGTGAAAAAACGAATTATGTATATTAAATTTTATTTGTAATGTTAAACTTAATTTGACTAGGGATTTATACCCTTTAACCTTTAATGAGTTAAATTAAAAAGGTGCAAAAGGGTCTATAAACTTAGTATCAATGGGATGTGTGTATCACCCAAAAGGAGACATGGCAGATCCAAATTTGTTTATACAATTTGCGCATTTTCTAGAAGATATCATAGCTCAAAAAAGTGCATTTCAAAATAAACGCATTTAAAGTTTTTAAGTGCATTGAAGATCGGATAAAATATATATATATAATATATATTATATATATATGTATAATATTAATATTTTTACACAACTTAGATATTTAACTAACACTCTTCTTGTAAATGATTGATATATTCTTGACCAGAAAGACGAGTTATAGAGTTATAGAACTTTGTCCGTTTGTCCGTCTGTTTTCCAGTTGTATTTTATAGGAAAATCGAAACATTCAATTGAAGTTGTTACTAAACCTGCCCGTTATACACACCTAACAACAACAGCTCCTAATAAACCAGTCTAATACTTTTGGCAGTTGTGTCGATTACGTCCGACTGCCTTCTACTTTCACTTCGAACTGAAACAATCGAATTGTTATAACTGAGCTTCAAACCGGTGTAAAACGAACACCTTCACTCGAAACTGGTTAGACAGACACACATCAAAGTGGTTTCAAAGACAGGTGGGAGCGGAAGGGGGAGTCTGCGATCGTTACCTGGCCATCGATGACAGCATTGACTACTGGCTGATCCTGCAGCGCATAGGCACTGGCCTTCGAGAAGATGGACATGAAGCCCAGTTTGATGCCGTACTTCTTGACGAACGCATCCAGGTTCTCCTTGCGGAAGTTCATCGCGTAGCTGTAAACACAGGCAGATTAGGCACAGATCCCGCTGAGAATAGCAAATGCTCACCTCATGTCGATCTCGTTGAAAGTGGTCAGCATGGCGCACGTGTTCTGCGCGTCCTTCAAGCGAGCAGCAATCTTCTGGCGCATGCGGTTCATTTTGACCCGCTGCTCCGAGCGTGTGCCCAGGATCTGGCGGGAGCCGTCGACTGGTGGCATCTTGACCTGAGCCACCGCAGGCCGCACGGCAGCTGGCGGCGGAGCAGCGGCACGGGGAGCAGCGGGTGGTGGGCGTGCCGCTGGCGGTGGTGGCGTTGGTGGTGGCGCTTTGGCAGCAGCTGGGGCAGCGGCTGCTGCTGGTGCAGGTTTCGGTGCAGCTGGAGCTGCAGCTGGAGCAGGAGCTGGAGCAGCAGCTGGGGCACCGGCAGCCTTGGCCGGTGCTGCGCCGGGCTTCATTTTGAAAAGCTGCTGGCCTGGCTTAACCGTGTCACCATCCTGGACTAGAATTTCCGTCACAGAGCCAGCAAAGGGTGCCGGAACCGGCATGGTCGTCTTATCCGTCTCTATTTCCATCACGGATTCGTCGGCGCCAAACGAGTCGCCCACCTTGCACGAGAATCTAGGGAAATGAAGCATGAATAGAGGCGGGAACACGGAGCCACTTGCACCTACTTGATGTCGCCCTCAGTGATGGAGTCGGCGAACGGCGGCACCTTCACCACCTGCTCCGACCACAAGCTGCTGCTGGTGTGGAAGCTCTGCCAGCCCGAGGCACTGCAAGCAGAAAAAGGAGATTCGAGATTAGAAAGCAAAACCGAGACTAGAACCGAGTAGGGATTCTCACCGGAGTGCGTCCTGGCATCGTAGAGCCGAAAGCTGGCGCTGCTGCTGCGCTGCGGCAACAACTGCCAACTGGGAATACTGACGGGAGGCGAGTTTCAGCTGTGGGCAAGAGAGGGGAAGGGGATTAGAATCAGATAAGCGCAGCGTAACCGTTAGCTTTGTTACGCCGTTCGACGGTCACGCGCATCTGTGGCGCAATTCCTAGCGCCGCGCCACGCATGTTTCCGTTGCAAATGCAAACAATTTGCAATTACATAATCGCATTATGAGCAGACCGAATGGCTGGCAGCCAGCGAAAATTGTGAAATAATTCGAGGCGGGCGCCTATTGGGGCATTGGCAAGATCGCGGGGATTTTCCCCTGCCACGCCCCTGTTACTGGCCAATCGCAAGATGGGGAAATGTGGAATCTCTGGCCACTTACTTCGTGATTCCGCACGGCTTTGAGGGCGGTGCTTTGCAGAGGGCGGGGCAGCCGTCTGGATAGTAGCGAAATGATGCCCGTCATGGCTGTGGTGTCGTCTCGTGTGTGCGGCTGCGGGTTTTGTTCACGAGCACAGTGTGTCGAAAATATTGAAACTAGTCTAAAATTGCGTTGGGCCCACGGTAAGTGAACGTCGCTTCTCCCTCCCCTCTGAACGAGTGTTCGCACAGTGCTCACTTATGTCATGAGCAATGCTCGCGGAATTTGCTGTTTCTGCGCGATGGTCACACTGTTGCGCTCGCCTCGGTTCATTGAATGGAACCAGCTCGTTGCCTCACTTTAGCATAAACGCTGTTAGTTGACACTTATGTTAAGGTCGTTGTATTCACTTTTGCAGAAACAGCCAATTACAGTATTAAGCAGGGATCGCATGTATTACAAGTTTTAAAATATAAATTATAAAAAAAGTGTTTTGGCCGATTTTTATAAAAAAAAATAAACGAAAACTTATATTTACTGTTTTTATTAATAGAAATTATATTTCATTTCCTAAATCGCCGTTAATAAATAAGATATGTGTTTTATTTCCTCTCGTCCTCAATCTTTTGTTGGGCTTCAATTTTTTAAAGTCAAATTTATTATTTGCAAAGTATTCAAAACAAAATAGCTTACAATTAATATTAAAAACAATATTAAAATCAGCAAAAATATCGTCAATCGGCCATATTAAAATATATTTTATTTTTTTAAACAGTTGATGATCCTAAATAGAATTCTAAATTGGCAACCTGGCTACAATTATACTTACTTGCTAAACCTATAATCACATCATATGTAATACGTACATTTTAAAACAAAAGAAACACAATTTTGCGCCCAATATATATAGTGTGTACTGTTTTTTTAAATATATATTGGTGCCATTTGCTGTATTTAAATTGACCGCCCATGTTGGAATCAGCGCATAGTACACCGATGCATAGCTCAAACATGTTGTGGTTCGTGTGCTGGCCTAAAGAGGGAATAGGAACATGCGCGGCCCGTGCGCGCGAGCGAGATAGTGGCCAAGCATGTTTGAGTTTGTTTTAAAGAGCGTGACGGGGCGGCGGAAGCGAACCAGTTCAGCCCGGTTCACTCAACTGCGAACCGTGAACCCGAGTGCACGTAGCGACAAGCGACAAACTTCAGCTGAACCCAAAATGAGTACAAAGTCCTTTTTTGAGAGCGAGGAGGATGCGGCGCAGGCCAACAAGCTGTCCAGGAAGGCCAAGGAGTCGCCCTTCATGCTGATTGGTAGGTCGCGCGGTTCAAGGTCTTTCAGTCTCGACTACAGTGCTTGCATGTGTGTGTGTGTGTGTGTGTGTGAGTTCGATGTGGCCAAATTGCCTTGTCTACAAGGTGGATTCGATAGATACCGACGGAACTTGACCTTCGCCGTGAAAGTTGTTGGCACGGGTTAGGTACACTTGACATCACAATTAGGTGACATAACGGGTACTGTTATCGCGATTTCGTCATTCGGAGAGATGCCTGTGATGTAACTGTAATCTCCTAGCACTGATGATTGTTCTTAAGTGTGCATGTGTGTGTGCTAACGGTACTCATGACGTCGCCGTCAAACCGCGACGCGTGTCTGTAAGTGTGTTGGTGTGTCAGCTGCCGCTGCATACACAGTTGCCACAATCAGCATCATGTGTTAGGAGTGGTGCTTTTTTCTATTGTGTTATGGTGTTTCTTGTTTCCACTTAACACACGAAAACATTTCCGAAAATTTTGTAACAAATTGTAGAATGTAATGGTGAAATAATCGTGTTCATTTGATCACTTAAAAGAACAAATGAATTGAAATTTGTGGAAATGATGTATGTAATGTAATTTAATGTAAATGCTTATTGATAAACCAGTCGGACGCAACCGAAAGCATTCCAATAAGCAATATCTGTTGCATATCTTCACTGTTTTTTATTCCATCGTAATGCAATTCATAACATAGATGGAGAATGGAATGGAATGGAAACGTCGAGCTAAGTCTATATAGGCATGTCCGATTGCCTATATCGACTTAGCTCGTCGTCCTGGGCTTTCAAAGTAATTTATGAATATTCACGTTTTCGATGCAATTCGTGGAAATTTGCAAAAGTATCTTTATTCAGAAAATAAATTCCAGAGAAACACAAAATGCAATAGTTGGTGAAAAAGGATTTAAATGTTTTGTTTTCGAATTTCAAAACTAATTTTTGATTGGTTTCAGGTATCGCTGGCTTTGTGGCGGCGGGCGCGATTGGAGCCTACAAATACAGGCAGAGGGGCACGATGAGCACCAGCGTGTTCCTGATGCAGCTTCGAGTGGCCGCCCAGGGCACTGTTGTCGGTTGTCTGACGCTGGGCCTGGGATATCAGATGGCTAAGGAGTACATCTTCGACAAGCGGCCCAAGGAGAAGTAATAGCGCGTCTATACTATAGTTAAACTAGTCAAATTTCATTCGTAATTGTTTCATAGAACAATAGTTACCCTATGTCAAATGCTCGCGCGCTTGTTTTATGTTGATTAACAATTTAACAAATTACATTTTCTGTTTTGTTTTTAGTGAGAAGTCTCTGACTAATTAGACATCACCCAGCACACTTGAATTTGGCCAACAGAAATTCCCCCAACTTAACACCTTAGCGAACAGTGTCAGAGGCTGAAACAATTTGAAACTTGATAAATCTATTTATTTATACAATTTATCCATAGCAACGCATCAAAGTGTATATCATTTAAATAGCTTTAATCTAATGTTTTGTATACCTGCGTAAGATTGTGATAACGATAATGATACTGTATGTTTGATAAATATAACGACAACGTGTGTATGTATATATCGAATCGAATTAAGTTCGAAAATACCTCTTATGTAAACAGAATATGATTAAATACAAACACAGATACATACTTAAGTGAGAAAACAACGATCTGTCTTATATTATAACCATCGCTGTTCAAATGGCACCTTCATGCTTCCTGCTGGAAAATTCTTCCGAGGTGCGAAATGATGCAATTTATGGCCTCTAGTCGAAATAAACTTGTCAATCTTCCTCGGCAGATGAGAACAATTAACACGTCTAGTTAAATAAGACAAATTAGAAGGGGCTTCGCTGTTCGCGTTAATCCCAAGAGAAAAGCCATTAAAATATGGCATATTCTCAACTGGATATTGGCATTTAAGTTTGATTGGAGCGAATTCAAATTCGATCACGATATAGATAGTCGATAGCCCAAGTGTTATCGATACACAGTGCCATCGGTTCAGTATGCTAGGCGATTGAGTTAAAATGAATAATTATCAAATAAACGAGACTAAAGAGCTACAGTCGGACGCAACCGAAAGTATAATATATATTTTATGGGGTCCACCACACCACCTTCTGCCTGCTTGTGTACGTTATTAATTCTGTTTTATCTACTTTATGAGTACGCAGTATAAACCTGTAAGCAACGCCAAATAAAAATCAACTTTATAATGCCATTGCTAAAATTGTACGTGACTGCGCTTTGGTGTAAAACACCATTTTGGCAACCGTGCATTATTTTAGTTCACTCCAGTGCTGTCAGGTTGTAGGCATGTGCGTAAGCTATATTTGATGGAAAAATAAGCTTAAAATAGCTAGAATATTTATATGCATACATATTTTGCTAAAATATTGGAAAATTTTTAATGCACAAAATAATATTGTTTTTATCTAGAAAAAATAATTAATATCGCTCTCCTTTTAGTTATAATTCGTATTCTTTAATGCATGCTCCATAGCTATTTTCTATTTTACAAATTATTATTTTTTTAGTTATAAATATCTATATATATATATGCTATATATAATAATAAATTTAATTTATATATATATTTTTTGGTAATTCTTATATATATATTTTTGATAATTTTATGTAGCGCTACTACATTTCAAGCTTTTCAAATATTGTGTTTAATTGAGGCATTAATATGTATAATTTATATAATATGTAACTAAAGCAAGCTGAATGAAATTAAAAATGCTAGATTTATGGCTATAAGCGTATTGTAAAATTTATCCTTTTTCATTTTGAAATATGCTAAATCTAGCCTATAAACGCCAAACTGGCAGCACTGCCCTACCCACATGTTAATGTTAACTCAATGTTAAAACAGCTGCGCGTGTAATAGGAAGTAGCGGGCACGCAATCTTTGTTCTTGTATTTACATCATTAAACTCATTTATAGCGCAAAACACTTGCATTATGGATGGATCACACAAAGAGGACAACTCGGGAAACTTGTTAAATGGAAGTGCCAGTGGCAATGATGAAGTCAAATCGCCCTTTCTCATAGGAGTCGCTGGAGGCACGGCCAGTGGCAAGTCGACGGTGTGCAAGAAAATTATGGAAGAACTGGGACAGGCCGAAATGGATCACACGCAACGGCAGGTGGTCTCCATCAGCCAAGATAGTTTCTACCGCGAGTTGACGCCGGCGGAGAAGCTGAAGGCCCAGAAGGGGCTCTTCAACTTTGATCACCCGGACGCATTCAACGAGGAGCTGATGTACGAAACCCTTCTGATGATACTAAAGGGACACAAGGTCGAGATACCCAGCTATGATTATCGCACTAATTCGCTGTGAGTATTTGTGAATTATTTGCATCAATAACGTTGTGTCTAATGGTATTCTGGAAATCAGTGACTTTGAAAACAGACTAGTTATCTATCCGGCGGACGTGGTGCTCTTCGAGGGCATCCTCGTATTCTATTTCCCAAAAATACGCGATCTCTTCCACATGAAGCTCTTTGTGGACACCGACTCGGACACACGCCTGGCACGTCGTGGTAAGTCTCTGGTGTTTAATCTGCAGTGTATTTTTATATGGTTTAATAACTTTGGAAGAATGTATGTAACAGGCAGAAGGGGGTGTAGCATACACCGTAAAGTACGTATTTTCTTGATCACTACGACGAGCTAAGCCAAAATGTCTGTCCGTCCGCGAGTAGGAACGCGTAGATATTGGAAAGTATGAGAACTAGAACCGTCATTTCGTAGGTATGTAGGTGTACACAATCATGGTGTATACGATCAAATATATTTTAAGTTGTGGATGCCACGCCCCCTTTATGCCCAAAATACATGAAAACCACATTACTAACGTAATATGGAACATAGAAGGTTTTTACTACTCTACTATAATATTAAACTATCCTGAAAAATTGCGTTTTGGTTGAAGCATAAAACCCGAAAATGATTATGCAAAGCAATAACATTTGCCTCTCCCCAGTGCCACGTGATATCAACGAACGCGGCAGGGATCTGGACGCCGTTCTCACCCAGTACATGACGTTCGTGAAGCCCGCCTTCGAGGAGTTCTGCTCGCCGGTAAATGCCATTGATTTGTTTTACAGTTTGGGTTTTGTCGAACGTCTGTCTATCTCTTTGCAGACCAAAAAGTTTGCCGACGTCATCATTCCTCGTGGCGCCGATAACACAGGTGAGGAGGGCACACAGACACAACTGACACTTTGCTTTGTTTAGTTAAATACTTTATTTTATCGATCTCTATATATATACACACACACAAACCCATACACCCACTCGTACACAACAATCGTCTAACGTTTGTAGTGTTTAGATAAGTTTATAACTCCACTGTATATAGTATAGTTTATGTGAAAAGAGGATTCGAAACCTTAGCTGGTTTTTGTTACGTTTCTATTTCTATTTATGTTTCCGTTTCATTCCTGTTTCTGTTACTATTTTGTTGACTTTACTTAACTCTTACACAAACCCAAACTTTTACAATAGTCTGCTTGATGTTCATATATTATTCCTTTTGTTTTTCGTTGTTTTCGTTCTCCTTTTGCTCCTTGTTTTTGTTTCTGTTTCTGTTGTTACAATGTATTTCTTGCAGTTGCCATTGATCTCATTGTACACCATATCGGAGAAATTCTCGCGGCCACCAACATCGCACAGCACAACAACACAGTCAGAACAGCGGCCTCCAGCATGAAGCGCGATCACTAAACTCTCCTAGACTTATAGTTGAGAACTGCGTACATCTAACCTAAGACTAAAACGCGCCGAGTGTTAAGCGCAGGTCGCTAGGGCCAATACAAACTTATCGTGCGTACTATCACTATGAATCATTTATGTACTATATTGTTAATGTATACAGTTCTACACAAAAGTTCAAAACTCTGGTCGAAGTGTGAAAATAGACCCACAATATAACGTATACAGTTCCATATGCGATAGTACACGCGATGGTTTCTACGGCTCTCATTTCCGTAATTAACTATTTAACCTAGTCTTAAGATGGCACAGTATGTACATGCCAATACGTGTATGTTAGTTTGTTATTCCCTATTCATAACAATTATCTGCTTAACCAGCCAGACGGCGCCCTTTTAATTTTATTTTAAACTTCAAGTCTAACAACGGGCCACTAATAATGTTACAATGCGCTAGTAACAATGAAGCTATAATAGAGCTAACTATACTATTGATTTAAGAACTAATTCGCCGAATACACTTACTATATTACTATAACCATGTTCAAGAAGAAACTCACCACACTTGGGCCAATAATAAATATATTTCAATCAAAATTGAATGCTCACGCTATTGGTACTTTTTATTGGTTAATCAAGTACTCAAGTAAACATTAGAACAAGTTGCAATCCCAAGGTAATCGAGCGGTACTAATTGAAGGAAACCTCTTACAACTGTCATATCATAGTACTAACCCTATTTGAATTGGAAATGGCGTCTAGTTTCGAAACGAAATTTAAACGGTTTTCACTAGAACAACTTGTAATCTTGCTTTAAATATTGTTAAATTTACAGTTGTGGCCTAATCATAATTATAATAGAATACTATATGTAACTAGAACTTGCCCTAAGCCCACACGTAGCTGTAAGTAGAGCTCTAGGATAACTCTGCTATAACAAGTAATAATTGAAGATTGCAAAGTCCAGATAGTACTAACGACAACAATAATAACGATCAGCCGGCGTTATCTCATGTGAGTAAAGTACTGTTTCAAGGCCTGCATCCAAGGAGATTTCTATTCGGTCATTCACCAGCTATCGCAAGGTAAGTGGGAGCAATCCCAAGCTCTTTGTAAGTGCTTTATTTGTTGAGTTGCTTGAAAGTTGTTGAATTGAAAGCATTTTACGGCATCAGATATTGCTGGACAAAGGCATAGTTAAATATCTGAATATTTGATTCATTTTCCATGTGTTCTGCATTGCAGTGGCCATCGATTTGATTGTGCAGCATATACGTGATTTTCTGAATAACCGATCATGCACCGGTTCAACCGGAAATATGGCGTTATATATGAGTCTGGATCTGGACAGTGGCGCCATCGGCGTAGGTAAGGCAAAATTGCAGTCCAAAGCGCGCCCACACTAACCAAAGATGCAATCAACGCCAAGCGATAAGACAGTTTGATCAATTAACTAACTCTGCATGCTGATTGAAACTAAATTTAAGCCTATAATTGTGTATATGTATAAAATATGCAGTATTTGTATATTAACTTTGTGGTTATCGAAAGATGCGGCAAGTGGAAACGGCACGTACAATGCCATCAGACGTTTCTCAACACTGTGCAAGGAACTGACCATGAAGGGCAACGTCTTCTTTGAGACCAACAAGAATCTCCCCCATCATTAAACGCAACTCCAGCAACTCTGCACATTATAAGTCACTGTATTTTGTCAATAAATAAAACACCTAGTACATTACGAACTAAATATTGCATTTGTACATAGCATTGATCTTGCGCACGTCTCCATCCGAGAACCCCCGACGCTGACCCATCTGACTGACGTCGGTTCCACTGCGCAGAGCCATTAGCGTCGGTTGTCCGTTCTTGGTGAAGCTGGTGGGAGAGTAATGCATTACACTGGCATAGTCGTAGGTGACGCCAAAGGCGTACTGGGTCTTGGAGCTGCCCTTGTCGAAGTTGACAATCATGTTGGGCTTGACGTTCTCCCTGAGAACCTTGACATAGCCATCACGTTCGTGACGGTTTTGTTCGTGGAGAAAACCCAGGGCATGCATAAGTTCGTGAATGGGCGTGCCGTAAGTGCGGAGGCAAGTGGGAGACTGTAGGTTCACCTCCTGACGACCTCCAAGGCGACCAATGCTGCTCCAGCAGCCAGATTTGCCATTACCTATCGAAATGTAGTCCCTTTCGATGGTGCGGGGCTTGAAACGCACACAGGTTCTACTGTGGTACTCATTGAAGGCATGTTGAATGTTGCCCAATTCCTGTGTGGTAAACTGTCCCGTTATTTCGTAGGGCACCACGGCTCCGGGCCAACGCATGCTCACTGCGAGCAGACCATTGCGTGTGCCTTCGCCCTTATTGATTGGTATAAGAATATCTCCCTCGTAGTAAGTACCCAGTTCTTCCGGATTCTGCTTAGATTTATCGTCCTGTGCCTCCACCAGTGCGCCAGTAGTCTCGCTGTCCGGATTACCAAACATGCGTTCCTCGGTTTCTAATAGATCTATCTCATCATCGTTAGCATAATTCGCCACATCCTCAATGGGTTTCCCCTGGATCAGTACAGTATAGCCAACAAGCAATAAGATTGTAAATACTTGCCCAAACTTTGCCATTTCGCCAACTGTTGTAGCTCCAACAGAGCCTACACCTATATATATATCACTTACCTAGACCTTCAAAAGCTGCCGACTTGGAGACGGCGTTCTGAACTTTGTCTGATAACGAAAGCGGGTGACTGCGTTTGTGTGCATTTTATCGCCGGCAGTTTACAAAGCATATTCATTTGCATACTTTTGCGTACGGTTTTATTTTCACGTGCGTCGTGATTTATGGGCCAATTGGTGTGCCAAAAGCAGGACCCGTAAACATTCTTAACATTTACACACTTGACATAATTTTGTAACGGCTTTTATGCTTGTTAGGTCAAGAAATGCAATGTTGCAGAACATAAATTTACAACTTAGGGCTGCAAACTCAAACAGTATTGCCGCAGAGCCAAAGCCCCTGGTTAGCTTCCCTGAAAGATTTTTAATTCAAAATGAAAGTTTTTCTAGACCCTGTGTTTTTAAAAGTATATGATTTAGTGCAAATGAGAAATGTATGTAACACCTAGAAGGAATCGTTGTACACCCCATTCTGCATATGCATGACGATCTGAGTCGATACGGCCATGCGCGTCTGTCCGTACCTACATAGATATCAGCAACAGAGCTAGAGACACCATTGCAAAACAATTGATTTAAATTAATATTTTTGACTTTTATTCACGACCTTTACTTGCAAGCTATTATGGCTGCAATGACAAATAAAATGTATGCTTTGCCTTTTGGACATATTTTCAAAGAGTACCGTTATATTAAAGTAAAACAAAAAGTGTATTTAAACAGTTTAATCTATTCTTAAACCGTAATTAGACAATTTTTGCCATAATTTTAACTTTCATTTTTTTATTTATGGCCTATGGGATCGTCCACTGTGCATTGTTGATATGTAGGTTCTCCTATACTGCAAGCATATCAAATTTGTTTTACACGTTTGATATCTCTTCACTTCACACGCAGATCGCAAAAAACCCAGCAGCCTCATAAATCTTTCAAACAATAAGCTCTACAGCAGAATGTAGCTTATGCCATTGGCCATCAATGTTGCAATTACGATTGGTTAACAAACTTCATTCAAAAAATCTCGCGGGCTATCGCCCGCAAGACATGACAGTCGGGCAAGCCCGACTGTCTTATACCCTGTACCAAATATCAGCCTTGCTAGTACTGAACTATTTCCAATGGCATGCTTCTATATATATATATATATACAGTAGAATCCGGTTATAGCGACATTCAAGGGACCGACGATTTTACGTCGTTATATCCGGCAGACGCACTATCCGAAAGGAGCAAAAAAAAAATTTTTTTTTATATTATGGATGCCATGTTCGTAATAGGTTTTAAAATAAAACAAATTAATTTTTTAATCAAAACAAAAAATTTAATACAGTAGAATCCGGTTATAGCGACATTCAAGGGACCGACGTCGTTATATCCGGAAGACAAAATCCATGATTTTGTTTCTTTTTCGTATTGAAAAAACACAAAATCCATGATTTTGTTTGCTTCTTTTAGCATTGTTAAAGAAATCCAATTTTCCTCTTTAAAGTTTTTTTTTTTCGGCACGTCGCAATATCCGGTTGAATTGAAATGAAAAATTGAATTGAAATTGAAAAATCTCGTCGTTATAAGCGGTTTGTCGCTAAAAGCGGAGTCGTTATAAGCGGAGGCCGTTTCATATAAGTTTGTATGGGGACCAACCAAACCATCGAGTTTTCGTCGCAATAACCGGACGGACGCTATAAGCGGCGTCGTTATAACCGGATTCTACTGTATATATATATTTATACAAAAGGTAGAGTTGTGGAAATGAGATATTTATGATATTCCTGTCATTCCTTAATTCAAATGTATATGTTGTTTAACAAAATTTTTAGTCTAGTTCCGAAGTTCAACTGTTTAACAACGTAAGAAATACTATTTGTACACTTTGACCAGAGTTTGACAACTTGTGTATAGTAAATAGTAAATATAATATAGCGTAAATGATATATCGGGATATTATTATATGTAGCATAGCCTACTACAACTTACATATACATCAAAATTAAATTTAAAAAAAAAAATAAAAATAAAAATAAAAAAAACTTTAATTAATCATAATTCTTTTAATAGTGGACCGATATAATTGAAATTTGCAAAATTGGTAGATATTAATCATTTCCACAGTTCGTAGAAGAAAGAATTTATTTAAATAGATTTATATGTCTTAAATTTGTCAATGTATTATATTTATGGCCATTATTCACGGCAGGGGCATGGCATCCAAAAATTGAAATAAACTTGTTCTGCGTATTGTATACACCTTTAACAAATTACCAAAACGGCTGCTCTAGCTATTATAGTTGCTGAGATATACGCGTTCAAATTGGTCAATGTATTGTATTTATGGCCATTATTCGCGGTAGGGGCGTGGTATCCAAAATTTGGAATAAACTTGTTCTGCGTATGGTAAACACCTTTCAAGAATGATCAAAACGGCTGCTCTAGCTCTTATAGTTGCTGAGATATACGCGTTCAAATTGGTCAATGTATTGTATTTATGGCCATTGTTCGCGATAGGGGCGTGGTATCCAAAATTTGGAATAAACTTGATCTGCGTATGGTATACACCTTTCAAAAATGACCAAAACGGCTGCTCTAGCTCTTATAGTTGCTGAGATCGACGCGTTCATACAGACGGACAGACGGACAGACAGACAAGGCTAAATCAACTCGACTTGTCCTCCTGATCAAGAATATATATACTTTGTGGGGTCTACCACGCCTCCTTCTGCCTGTTACATACATTCTGACAAAGTTAATAACCCTGTATTTCCCATTTTTCAATGGGTACAGGGTATAAAAATAAAGTCTCAATCAAGCTTTTGTATGAATTAAGTTTATTTTCGTAGTTAGCTTTTGATAAATGTATACCAATTAAACATACAAAATATTTAAAATTACGAATACAATATTCTTTTAAATATCATAAATATGAATTACGCAAAGTGCAAATTATTACAAATTATAGAATTAATTTGCGAAAATATTTAGATTTTATTGCATGAAATGAATATAATAATTATGTATTTAAATTTCACCAATATTTCAGCAAAACATATATATTCCAGCTATATTTTGCTTATTTAAACCTGCCAGCACTGCGGCGCGCTCAAAACGCGTTCGTCAGGCCGCATCGAGTAGAAACATTCGATATGCACATGTGCGACACTCTCCTATCGATATCGATCAATTCAAATGCTTTAATGGCTACCTGTTGTGCTCACACTCCCACCGCGCTCACCTGCCTGGTAGTCAGCAGTCGTCCCTCTCTCCCTCACACATCATGCTCTAGGCCTAACTGCGAGCGCTAGAGCAGTGCCGCCGACTCCAAGCCCGACGAACGCGCGATTCAGTTCGTCTGCTGTTCTCGAGCGCGTTGGACGTGTGTCGCCTGCACCTCGGACGCCGGAAATCGTTTTGTGTTGTCATTCTACATGCTTGTGCTGGTGTTGGTGCAAGCTCGTGTTAGCCAATGCAAGCCGTCGATGCATTGGTAGTGGTGAAGCGGCCAGTGCTGCTTGCAGTTCAAAAGGGCAGACGGCCAGCGAAACAGAGAGAAGCAGAAGCGCCAATGCCAACAGCCAACAGCAACAACATTTGAGCCATTTAAGCCAGTTTATGCACCAATACAGTTGCAATTGCAGTGAGGTGTGCTTGAGTCGAGTTCGAATTCAAATTTATGCTAGAAAGTGTCGCGTGCGAAAGTGTCGAAACAAACAACAAATAACAAATCACAAAAGCAACAACAAAATCCAGCAACCGCGCAATTTCTATGTGGCTAAAAACTGAAACCTGTTCTAGACGCCAAGTGCAAGTTACACACACGCACACACACACGCGCGCTTAGCACGAATACGGGGAAGAGAGGAAAAGGCAATAAAGAGCATAAACTGAACGAAACGAAAACTAAAGCTCAATGTGCAACGCAGTCTGAAACAGAATCGAGAGAAGCGAGAATACAAATACCTTTAAGCCAAACAAAAGAATTCAACTCCAATACGAATAAAGCGATCATGGCTATGATTTTAGCCGACGATGCGTCAGCAACAGCCGCAGCCGCAACCGCAGTCACCGTCGCAGCCGCAGCCAGCAGCGCGAACGTCACAGACCAACAAACAACAACAAATCAGCAGAGGCAGCGACTGCGACTGCGACCGAGGCTGCGACTGCAACAGAGTCGTGCTCGAACGAAAAGCGCAGCTCAAATGACTCTGGCGTCGACGTCGGCGTCGACGGCGACGTCAACTTCAACGTTGCTCAAGCGCGCCTTAACAGCGCCTCAATGGATATTTCTCTTCATTTTAATATCACTAGCAACAGGTGAGTGTTTGTGTGAGTGTGCACACACACACATGCATACGACTGTGTCAGGATATA
>JAWNNJ010000832.1:0-72261 GCA_035045125.1 Hypselothyrea guttata | reverse complement strand
CTTACAGTTGTGGCCCCTAAGAAGCATATTTTTATTTCCAGACTCGCAGCTGATACTTCCTGCGAGTCTATTGCTGCTTTTATTGCTAACAAATGCTCTGCAAATGTTGCAATAACCAAATTCAATTTTGCTCAACCTCGTGAGATTTCATCGTTTAAAATTTCAGTTAACCCCGAATTCTTTGATATTCTTTGTGATAGGAAATTTTGGCCTGAGAATTTGGTGGTTCACGAATTTAAACCGAAAGTGAAAACTCGTCCCATGCCGATTAATTTGCCGCATAATCGACCTGCTATAGCTTCTTCCTCCAATTCAAAAAACTAGATATTGATTCTGACATGATAAATATCGTTTATCAAAATGTCAGAGGACTTAATTCTAAAATTAAAAACCTTTATATGAATAGCTTCTCGTTTGAGTCTGACATTATTGCATTTACTGAAACTTGGTTAAATCGATCCATTTCAGATAATGAGTTGATGTCTGATAATTTTGCCATTTTTAGGTATGATCGACCTTCGCGTGGAGGTGGGGTATTAGTTGCAGTTAAATCACACCTTAAGTCTGATTTAATTTTACACAATTTTGCTAATATTGAGGCAATAGCTGTTAAAATATCTTTACCTTCTCGCGATCTTTTCATCACTTGCTCATACATTCCTCCTTGCTCTGATATAGAAATCTATACATCACATCAATTATTTATTAATGAAATTTTAGCTCAGGTTAGGGATAGAGATTTGTGTATTGTGTTAGGAGATTTTAATCTTCCTGATATTTCTTGGTCATTCTTTAAGAATACCACATATCTCTCACCTTCTGCTCAGCATAATTTCCTAGATTGCCTTTTTGACCTTTCTCTTTTTCAAATCAATTCTGTTTCTAATTCTTTGAATAGAATACTTGATCTCATTTTCACTAATGATTTCAGTGTTCTCAATGTCGCTAGGGTTCTGCCATTAGTGGAGCCTGAAGATTCTTTCCATCCTACTTTAGATATCTCCATTTCAATTCCTAACTCCATTGCTCTTCAATCTCTAGTTTCTAACAAATCGCGTCGTTGTTTTCGTAAAGCAAACTTTGAATTACTTAACCAACTGATTTTTGCAACTGATTGGACTCTTTTATATGAGATGAATGATATAAATTCTGCTCTTGATTATTTCTACAATTTATTAAATTCCTTATTTGATGTATGTGTTCCTAATTGCGTAATTTTATCCTCTTCACGTAAGCCACCTTGGTTTACTCGTCAATTATCTATGTTGAAAAATATTAAGTCCAAATATTTTAAAAGGTTTAAACGGACTGGATCCGGCTTAGAATTTTCAAAATATTGTGTTGCTAAATCTCAATTTAATATATTAAACTCAGAATGTTATAACAATTACCTGATCCGTTGCAAACTTCAATTTACGCGGGATCCTAAAAAATTCTATTCTTTTGTAAACTCTAAACGTAGATCTCCAACCTTGCCCTCTTCATTCTTCTTAAATGGTGTTAAATCAGTTGATGACTCATCAGCGTCTGATTTATTTGCGTGCTTTTTTCAATCTACTTACTCAACTACTTCCTTTTCAAAAACGTCCTATCCATATCATATTAATACAATCAACTCTATGTCTCCCCTAACTATATCTGATGAATCCCTCCTTTTATCTATTATTTCTTTGAAATCCTCTTATTTCCCTGGTCCTGATAACATCCCCAGTTGTGTTCTTAAAGAGTGTTGTTATTCTCTTTGTCAACCTCTACTTAAACTTTTTAATCTTTCATTAAATTCTTCAGTTTTTCCCTCTTTATGGAAAGAATCTTTCATTATTCCTCTTCACAAAAAAGGGTGCAAGTCGGAAATATCCAACTACAGAGGTATTGCAAAGTTGTCGGCTATTCCCAAATTATTTGAAAAAATAATTACGTCGTCATTGCAACACTTTTGTAAGTCAATTATTTCCCCTTCGCAACATGGCTTTGTTAGGTGTAGATCAACTACTACAAACTTGCTAGAATTTAGCTCTATGGTTAATATTGCATTCCTTAAAAAGATGCAGACTGATGTTGTGTATACTGACTTTAGTAAAGCATTTGACTCAGTCAATCATGATCTCCTTTTACATAAGCTTGACCTAATGGGTTTTCCTTCTTTTCTTATTATATGGATTTCATCCTATTTAAAGGACAGGACTCAAAGAGTTTTGCTTAGAAGCCATACTTCTAAGCCTATTTGCGTGACCTCTGGTGTTCCACAAGGTAGCCACTTAGGTCCTCTATTGTTCACTTTGTTTATTAATGACCTTCCTCAATCTTTGTCCTATTCCAATATTCTTATGTATGCTGATGATGTTAAACTTGTACTTTCTTTTAAAGATTTCTCTTCCAGCAATCTTTTGCAAGATGATTTGAATTCCATGCACCGGTGGTGTATGTCAAATAATCTTCTTTTAAATAAAAGTAAATGTGTTTTTATGACCTTTTCTAGAATTTCCCCCTTTTCTGCAATATATACGATCGATAATGTTCCATTGCAACGCATTTCATCACTTCATGACCTTGGAGTAATATTTGATCCTAAATTAAGCTTTACGCTACATATTTCTGCTATTATAAGCAAGGCCAAGGGTGTACTTGGATTCATTAAACGCTGGTCTAAAGAATTTAATGACCCTTATTTTACCAAACTTTTGTATACCTCTCTAGTACGTCCCATTCTTGAATACTGCTCATGTGTTTGGTGTCCCCAGCATAGAGTGTATCAAGATAGGATAGAATCAGTTCAGAAACAATTCCTTTTATTTGCTCTTCGAGGATTAAATTGGGATCCTAATCTTCGCTTACCACCTTATTCTTCAAGATTACTTCTTATTAATCTTCCGTCTTTATCTAATCGTAGGACTGTTTTGGGTGTTTTATTTCTTCATAAGTTGATTTTAGGTGAAGTAGACTCCCCTGCCCTTTTGAATCAAATTAGTTTTTCAATACCTCGTAGGCCTACTAGGAACTTTCAACCTATTTTTCTTCCTGTATGCACCACTGATTATGCTATGCACAATAATTTCCGGGTTTTATGCTCTAATTATAACGCACATTATAAATTAATATCTTCTGAACTCTCTCTACCTTCTATTAAATTCGCTATCCTACAATATCTAACTCATTCTAACATTTCATCTTAATCAATTTAGATTTGTATATTTGTTTAACACAACTAACCACTAATCTTGGTCTGATTGGGTTTTTCTGGGTTTTCCCATATCCTCGCAGCAAATGCTGGACCTTTATTTTTCTTTTTTATTTTTCATTTATATTTTTATTTATTCTTCCCCCAGATTTTCTTATTTTCTTATATTTAATTTATTTTTTAATTTTAATTTTATTATTCTTAATTTTAATTTGTAATATATTTTTTCTTGGCTGACTGGTCTTAGTTGGCATTTAAATAAATAAATAAATAAATAAATAAAAAATAAAATTACTAATACTTTATTGCTATTAATATTTATTATTTTTTTTTTATTTAATTTTAAATAATAAAAGAAAACGGTTGTAAAGTCCAGCCCAAAACCGTTTTTAAAATGAGGCTCGAATGGGGAAAAATACCAGATTTTGAGGCATTATCAATTAATGTTTCAAAATCTTTTTTTTTTCTCCATAGTGCAGTACTTGAAATTTTGGTCATTATTTATAGGGTTTGCATCTCTTGTTACCTATGGTAATAAAAACAAAGTGGATCAGTGGGGTGCTATCGGGTGTATGCTTTAAGACGGAAAAAGTAGTTAATTGTGTTAACATTTTTAATAATTTCAGTGTGGATATGCGTGCTGGTATATCTAAGGCCCCAAAACGATGGTCAGATCATGGTATATTTGGAGACAGGGCATATTTTGTTTTTGAAAACGAGCCTGGCAAACTATCTGTGGAAAAGATTCAAGCAAGTGACTCTGGAATATATAGATGCCGCGTCGATTTCTTGAAAGCGCAAACGTATAATAGTCGCATACGTCTAGATGTTATAAGTAGGTTAATTTATATGCCTTTGATAGTATGTTTATTGTTTGAACATGTTCTATAACTATAACATTTACTTATAAATACATAAACTTTCGTACGTCAGCCCCTCCAAAGCAAGTTGTCATCAGAGATAGTGCAAACGTTGAGAGATCGACAGTCGTAGGCCCCTACAGCGAGGGAGACGTGGTGGCATTGAAGTGTCAAGTTGTTGGAGGTTTGTTATAGGATATACTTATAAGAGTGGAAAAGGATGTTTCCTGAACTTTAAATAATTGCAGGCTACCCAACGCCAACTATCACCTGGTATCGAGATGGCCTTGAAATACCAAGTGAGACTATTTATCTGCCAGGCAAAAAGGTTCTACAAAGTGAAATATCACTTGGACCACTGAGCAGAGCCGATCTCAATTCGAGACTTGTTTGCAGAGCAACGAACCATCACAGGGTATCTGTTGTCGATGCTGTTGTTCAAATTGACATGAACTGTGAGTAAATGCGATCATTAACATAAATATACTGAATGATTTTATTTTAAAATAATATTTTGGTTATTTGAAGTTCAAAAACAATTTCAAGAATTTCTTGCATTTTATTTTTAGTTGCACCTCTAAACATTCGATTGCTGGGAGCTTATCAGCCTTTATCAGCAGGACGAAGATATGATCTCCTATGTCAAAGCGCCGGCTCCAGACCTCCCGCTGTAATCACATGGTGGCAAAATGGTATTAGATTGGAAAAGACTACTGAAACTGTAAGTAACCACCACAAAAATTACGATTTATTATTAAATTTATTAATGCAAATTCTCTGATTATTTCAGACATCAAGTGATGGAAATCAGACAACTAGTACACTTTCAATAAATCTAAGCAAAAGCGATTCTGGAAAGTTCTTATCATGTAAAGCTTACAACCATGCTGTACCTTCGGATCCCCTAGAAGATGGTTGGAAATTGGACATTCAATGTGAGTTTACCATTAGTCGGAGAAATCGTAGGATTTAAGGCATTTCTCGATGAGAACCATATAATAAGTGCAATTTAGAAGGTTTTCAAAACATGTTGTGACACAGAAGGCTTTATTACTATGCTAAGAAGTTTCTTTAAAAAATAAAATATTCGTTTTTTCTGCCTTCCTGTCGACATTGTTCTTAGCGATTATTTAAGAGTCAATAAATTAAAGAAATTAAGAGCCGTATTCCAAACTGAACAAGCTATTAAAATTATTTAAAATAAAAGTGTAATGACTAAACCTTAGGGGTTTGAATCATTTAACCTGTTTACCTTTAACTTTATTTTAATTTATTTGCAGATATACCAGAAGCCTATGTGCGCTTGGGAACATCGTTGGATGCCAATGCTTTGCGGGAAGGAACTGACGTTTATTTCGACTGTTTAGTTGTTGCCCATCCTCAAGTGTTTCGAATTGAATGGCGCCATAACGTAAGTGCTGCGACCTAAAGGCCTATTGCTAATAATTGTTTAATCTTTGTCAAATCTTTTAAGAATCAACCATTGGTGCATAACATTTCGCAAGGAGTTATTATAAGCAACCATTCGTTGGTTCTGCAAGGCGTTACAAGAGCCACAGCCGGGAATTATTCATGCGTCGGCTTCAATGCCGAGGGTGAAGGCATTAGTGAACCATTCACACTGAACATTTTATGTAGGTTTCATTAGGAATATTTATTTCGATTGATATTGATATATAACTTGTTTCTGTATAGACGCACCCACTTGCGCCCAGAATCAGGCGAAGATATATGGCGTGGCAAAGCAGGAAGATGCACAGATCAAATGCGTTGTCGATGCAAATCCCCAAGAAGTTGACTTCAGCTGGACGTTTAATAATTCTGCAGAGAGCATTGATGTTGCCACAAATCATATTTCTCGCTTGGGTAAATGTTGCTGCCACCGACCCATACGTATTCTTTAAATAAAACAATTTTATTTTGGTTTCCTAGGAACAACATCTGTCGTAACATATACTCCAATCACAGAACTAGACTATGGCACGCTGCTTTGTGTGGCAACAAATAAAATTGGCAGACAGAGAGTACCATGTGTATTTCATATAATTGCTGCAGGTAAAACTTATAAATAGTTTGTTTAGTTAAAACATATTCTATAAGTATGTACAGCCCAAGTTTCACTGACTGAGGGCCTTTTATCTGGCCAAATGCGCTCCACCTGCGTCGAAACTTTGTTTTGCAATCAAACTTGTATTCTATTTATATTTAAAAGTGTTTTTTGACATAATATTCATATTGTTTTATGTTAAAGGTCGACCAGATCAGGTGCACAACTGCACTCTATTGAATATTTCTATGACATCGTTAACGGCGACTTGTAGCGATGGATTTAATGGAGGTTTGCCCCAATTATTTATATTGGAGCTTCATGATGGGAATAGTAAAGTGAGTATTATTGTAGTACGTTGTACGTCATAGTATACACAGTTCTTAAATAAATACTGAACTTTATTTGATATTGAAAATATAAATCCTTTTGAACTACAATATTTTAGAGGTAAAGGTTTTGAATTAAATACTGACGTAATCTTGAGGCAAATTAATAATAATGTAAAATCATATTTATCTAAGTACTCGTTATAGATTAAAATCAGATCATGAATGGTTTATTAGCAGATACTTAACAACTAGTAAATTGGAGACATTTTTGTTTCATAGAATTACCAAAAAGAGTGAAAAGAAAATTCACTTTAATTGAATTCTGTGGGGAATATGCTTCGCAGACATTTAAAATATAATATCTTCAACAATTTCACACATTATTAGTGGATATAGAGGAGATTGATTACGAAATGTATTAAATTTTATTAATTTAAGTACTTATAGTTATTTAATATGTTTACTAAATATGTTCACTTTGCGATCGGATATGACCAAATTTGTATTGCATTTTCCAGGAATTAAAAGCCAACATCACTTCGACTGCTCCAAGATTTACGGTATCGGGCCTGTTGCCTGGAAATATCTACGTCTTATCCATCTATGCCTATAACAGCAAGGGACGATCCGATCCGACCATAGTAAATGCGGCAATGTTGCGAATGCCTGAAAAGCAGCTTACATTCGAGCAAAGTAATATTAATTGCATTTGAATCTAGTCTGGTTTTATAACTCTATTTATTTGTAGCTAACAAACCACGAGCCGAGCTGTTGTTCTCGCCAATGATGTCGTTGACAATTGGTTTAACTTTGGCAGTGTTTGTTGCGAGCTTAGCTATAGTACTTGCTCTACGCATTCCGTGTGCGGCGACTTCCAGGAGGCGACAGAAGGAATTGTCGATCGAGAACGAGTCCAGGGATGTGTCGCCGGGACCGAGTGTTCAAAGTGCTTGCAAGGATATGGATGAGAGTGATGAACGTAACCCCGATGTTGTTCCTGAAATTGTCGATTTCGACGAACAGGCAAGACAAATTTGAGACAGGCTAGTTACCACATCATATTAAATGCATACAATTTTACGATTTCAGGCTGAGTTGGCTCGCAAGAGGCAGCATATATCCACAATAGATACCACCAGCTGTAATCCACGCAGAAGTATTTTCATCAATGTCTCCGCGGATCAACCCGTGTCCTCGGATGCCGAAAGGAGTTTATGTGCCGCTCATAGTATTGGTTACTGCACGTTGAGGAGCAGCAGACCAGGACCAAATAAACGACCGATTAGAACCCTTCCAATGGTAATGAGAATTCCTGATTTTTGATATAATATAATCCTATACATTAATGCCATTTCAGAACGTAACTCCACATGTTTATTCGAACGCTATTGCTCAGTGCACACTTCCACGCCAATCCTATCAGAATGAATGGCCCCGTTATGCGAATCCCGGGGCTGAAGCGAGTCATGTTGCACCCATTTCCACGTTTCATCAACTAACAATTTCAGCGGACAAGTCGCATCCACATTTGACCCAAGAGACTGCGGAGGAGTATGCGGTGTCGTCGTCTGCATCGAATAGTTCTATGATTTCAGCATCGAATGTTTGTAATCCAGCTCATGGTCGAACCATAGCGTTACACCACATGAATCAGGCTCAAACTAGCAGGATCTGTATTGGAGCACCAAGCAATATCATCAATTCGATTGAGCCAAATCAATCCGACGATGAAGCTACCGTCCAAACTCCGTTAATGATAAAACGCGATAGTTCTGTATGACTATAGAACTGCCACGGGGTTAACAATACAGCCCTGTGATGCTCAAACCAAATGATGCCATTCGAAAATGTGGAAGTGGTACATTTATAGTAACAAATTTTTTATACCATTCAGTATATATATACATATATATATGTGTGTATGTTTAAGCGTAATCCAGGATCCTAAATCCCCAGATATTTTAATGATATTTCCCGTTTTGATTTATACCAAAAAAAATGGGAGCATTTAGTAGCACTTATATGAAAACGAAATTTTCGTTCCTTATCTGTTTTTAACAGAGAAAACTATGCCAAATTTATATACATATTTGTTACAGAACTTTGTTTATAATTTTATTTAACGAGGAGAAATGAACGAAATGAAAAAAAAAAAAATAAAAACAAATTATACCATGTAAACCAGATATAATATAAATAATAATAATAAAGTCAATGGAAAAATTCTTATCATAATATTTTAGAAATCAAATCAAATTAGTGAGTTTCATGATTCCATTTCACTTTGGCTTGACATTAAATTGGGTAAGTACAGTAAGACTTTGTAATACCCTTTAATATTACAAAATTGTGCTAATTGTACTGACTATTCGATCTGCAAATTATAGCAAACATTTACACATATTGTACTATATATTGTATATATAGATAGACCTGTGTATGTAGTACTTCTAGCAAATTGAAACGTGCGTATTTTTTGACTTCAGTTCACGATTTGTATCGGCGCCGAGCAGTTGTGTGTGCTGTGAGGCACATTTGCTATATATATATACATAGATATAGACGAGGAAGCATATGTATATAGACGAAAAACTATTTATATAGTGCGGATTGTAAAAATAGACGCATATAGCTTGAACAACATATTTTACAATGGCCTCGGTGCACGAGAAACCATCTGTTTCATCAAATGGAATTGTAAAACTTGCGGAACATGATGACATTTTGGATATCGATGCAGAGAATATACCATACCATGCCCGTGAGAATGCTCTGCCCTTCACATATGGAAACCTCCCATTGGGATTCAATACGGCCGATTTGAAACACATTGAAGGTGTTGATAGAGGAGATAGAACCGACGAATGCAGACCAAGTAGTCCAGCGAGACAACCGGCACTTATTCTAAGTGGCCGTAGAACTAATCGGCCCACTATAGCCACGTCGTGTCCGTTGCTGCGCAAGACGCCTTCACGGGAGGAATTCGAGGATATGCTCATGGAGCGCAGCGTGCACGCCGTGAAATCGAAGGAAGATCTTGAAATGAAGCTGGCACGCAATAAAACTAGTCCGCATAATTTGTTTGAGCACTATACAGATCAGCCCATCACACCACCTCTTGACATGGAAAAGAAAAAAGGACGTATGGTTGAGTTTACCGAACTGCCCGTTGAAGATCCGATCACACCAATGAAGCTGAAGGGCAATGAGTTGCAATTGAAAGAATTGAAGAGATCGGAGACACCCACGTTTCCAACAAATCCAAAGGCCATTTGCTCAGAACGCTGTGTCAGCCCATATCCAGGGCACAGTACCCCAAATCGAATAGAGGTAACGCCAGCCAAGACAGATGATAGAAGGCACTCGGATCACACGCAGGAAGTTGAGCCACATCTGGTCAAATTCGCAGAGAACTCTTCCCAATTTTGGTACAAGCCTTACATGACACGCGATGAGGCTGTGGATCTGTTGCGCAATGTGGAACCTGGTACCTTTCTCATTCGCAATTCGACAACATACCGTGATGCCTACGGTTTGGTGTTGCGTGTTGCGAAGCCGCCTCCGGGAGTTGTCACTGGCCCGGAGTATGGAGATCAATTGGTCCGACACTTTCTTATAGAGCCAACAACGCGGGGTGTACGCCTGATGGGATGCGCCAATGAACCCATATTCACGTCCCTCTGTGCGTTCGTCTACGAACATTCAATTAACCAAATGTCTCTGCCTTGCACACTGCGCATACCGGATCGGGATTTATTCCTAATCTCGAATAATCAAGAGTTTATTTCAAAGCAAAAGCAAATTCTCTCGCAGGGTGCCGCTTGCAATGTGCTCTACTTGTTCCAATGTGATATGGAATCACTTACCGGCGACCATGCGGTCCAAAAGGCTGTATTTGAAATGTTGTCGGAGCGCAAGCGACCCGTTCCATTAGAAGTGCATTTTAAGATTACTGGCGAGGGCATTACGCTGACCGATAATACCCGTACCAGGTTCTTTCGACGACATTATCCAGCTAAAAATATTTCGCACTTCTGCATGGATCCCAACAATCATTACTGGAGCGTCAGTGCCTCTGATGAGGGATTGGATCGTTCCGTTAATAAATCGATATTTGCATTTATAGCCAGACCACTTACTGGCTCCAAAGATAATCAATGTCACATCTTTTGTGATCTTTCTGTTAAACAACCAGCTTCAGCGATTGTTGCATTTGCTCACAAAGTACTTCCACTTCAGAATTCCTGTCTTAAAATAGCCTAATTTTGTATTCACAATCGCATATTGTTTGTTGCCCGTCGAAAGAGAGAGACGCTTGTTTTATGAATCTATTTATCTGTCTGGTTTTAGAAGCTAACGGACTAATAATATTGTTATTTAAAGTATGCTATACTTTTATGTTAGAAGTTAATAAATACATATATAATTAAAATATTAAATACATACAATATCACAATAATCTAATTTAATTATTTTTTATTTGTTGCTTTCACTGAAATATAAATATATCTACTTATTAAAATGCTTGAATTCATGTTTATTCACAAGGTAATCAATCGCAACGACTTTAAATTGGCGTTAGTTTTGCTGTGAAATTTGAACTTCGTAATTTTTTGAAGGAAAACAAAACATTTAAAATGTCATAAACTAATTTTTGTATACGTACCGTTGACAGCGAAGTCAGGTAAGTCAGATAGATATTAATTATATAAGATAGGGGCCACTAGGGAGCCTTAAGGACAAATGCGGTAATATTTCTGATCATGGAAATGATATTACAATGCCATATTATCTTTTTAATAGAGTGGAATGTTTGTTACAGTGAAAGTTTTTTATAAATTAGTAATGATTCATGCTACTTTTAATAAATAATCAAAAAGGTTTTTATTGGCAAATTGTGCACATAGTATGTAGAATATCTAATGTAAATGAAATCAATAGGTTATTATAAGCAGATACGCTAAACTGGGCTCAAAGTTCAACTACGTGTTGTCCCATAAAATTACGCTTAATAAGTTGCATTTAAATGTAAATAGAATAATTGTTGGATAATTGTAATTTTTAAAAGAAAACTAGAATAATTTAAACTATATCTTTTTTTTTTTGGGAAAAAATTTGTAAATTATGTAATGTAATAATTTCTTACATAGTGAATTATAATAATTTCATTATATATACTATATACAAGTGTATATATTTAGTCCTATTGAATAGGGTTATTGGTAATATTGACGTTATATTCGTCTTATCGGCCAATCATTTGGATGTATTCTTTCAAGTCTTCTCATCTTTATTCCGTGAATACTTCTCCCTCTCAGGAGTCTTTGTGCCAGCTGGTTGGGATGGTTTAAAAGCTTGATCCGATATGCAGTAGCTTGACGGTTGATAATATCGGTTGATAATATCTACCCTAAACGGGTAGACATATCGTCATGAAATGAATTGTGTTCAAATTTTCAGAAAACTTAATTTTATTACGCTGCAAAATATACAAAGTTGAGTTTTGTTGCCAATTTCACATCGAATTTAGTCGGGGAAGCCCGACTCGCTCGCGCTGCGCGCTCGCATATACAGTATATGATTTAAAATATTTTAAATATATAATTTTATTTATTTATAAACAATAATAATTTTAAATTGTTTAAGTTAAATATAACTTAAAGTGCAACCTTTTTGCATTTATATACGTTATAAATAACTTGCGGCATATTGCTCGCAACATTCACATACACACATACAAACACTTTGCTAATAATCAAATGTTTTTAAATCATGACTAAATTTATTTATTACCACTCGCAATTATAATTGTGCTTCAAATTGTTAACATTGTTAAATATCTAGCATCTGTTATTTAACTTTTAAGTTTGTTTTTAGCTATTTCTCAATTTTCAATGGCGTTGCTTGCCGCGCTCAGGGTCCGAGTGAGAGAGACCAGATATTTCTCCTTGCTATAATCTCTTACTTACATTACAGTATTTTAGTTCACATTACAGTATTTTAACAGAGTTAAATTTGCAATCGATCGATCGCTATGCATAATAGCGTATTTACACTGAGCGGAATATTCCAAACGTGATTCGGGTGTTTACACCAAGAATCGAATCACGCGACCAGCTGTTCGGCCAGCGCAAACGTAAACAAACAAGAAAACGCGCCATTTCAAACGTAAACAAACAAGAAAACGCGCAAATTTATGTGCATTTTAAAAGCGAGCTAGACAAAAACTGCGATATTGCTACATTATTATCTTTTTTTATTTGAATGCGCTTTTCAGTATAGTCACAAATTGTAAAATAAAATATAAATTTTCACCCATTTTTAATGGGTACAGTGGTTCATTTGGAAATAATATTGAATCGGCCCATTTATATTTTTGCTCTTATCATTCATTTCGCTTATTTTCATTTCAGTCATTTTATTTTTGCGGTCGTTTTTAAATTTATTAGCTGTAATAAACAGCTGTTTGCTATCATATGCCACTTTTTTGTATCGAAAATACTAAATTTGTATCGAAATACTAGGCAAGATACGGCCACACCTTCAGCATAATAGTCGAATCTTGGATTATTCGGCTCTTCTTCTACCCACAGAGGCTTATGGCAGAATATTTTATTTCGTGATTCGGGCTCAGTCTAAACAGCCTATAAAGCGTTCTGGTAGCGCAGCTTACAAAATAGAAATCTGGCCACACTAATCGCTAGTAGTCGGTGAATGCAGATAACGTTGCAACCCTATATATTCGCGGGCATTTTAAAATTTTATAACTGTAATAAACAGCAGTTTGCTATTGAAATGGTACATTTTTGTATCAAAAACACTAGATTGTAACGAAATACTAGGCAAGACACAGCCACACTTTTAGCATAATAGTCGCACAGAGGGCTTATGAAAAACGCGGCGAAATAATCTATTTCGTGACGCATCTCTCAAATATAAATTATTATTTAATATATATTTTGTTCAAACAATGTAATATGTATCAACAATCGTAAGTTAATTAATAATTATTTAGCACACTGATTAACGCAGGCTGGCAACACCGCTGAAAACGACAATACTCCTCACGGAGATATTTTCGTATGCATTTATTTCACCCTGTACCCATTAAAAATGGACAAAAACCAGGAAAATAATTTTTTGCGAATGTATGTAACAGGCAAAAGAAGGCGTGGCAGACCCGAATGCAAAGTTGCACAAAAATTTGGAATATTTGTTTTTCAAAAAGATCAGCGTTTCAGAATTACAGGCGTCATTCAAAGTTCATAATCTACCAAACCTAAAGCCAAATTTATCATTTGGCAATTCTATCAAAAGTATTAAGTTAATGAGAAAATAAATACATAGGTTTATTACTATCACACACATAAACGAACTTATATAAGGTATATAAAATAATAATATATATATAAAAAATATATAAAGATAAAGTAATTCAGTCCAAAACGAACACTTTAGGTTTACTTATAAAGTTATACTCATTACAAGTTTGAGTAAATCGTTCTCTTACTACAAACATAACGTAAATATAGTTCAATTCAAACTAAGATTTAAAAGAAATGCAAAAGAATACTAAGAGGTGAAAGGAAAACGTTTTTTCGATAGAATTTCGATTTTTTAAGATGTTATACTTATCTCCTTGATACGGTTGTCTCGTTTCGTACGGGGTGGTGGTACGGGAGGTGGGCTTGATAATTGATTTATGTTATTAATGTCTGCACTTTTTTCAAGATTATTAATGGATATAACAGGTTTAAACACCTTACTTCGTGATATGTTTACTATGGATGAATTAACTTGCTTTCTGCAGAGCTTTTCCTTAATCTTTTCCTGCCATTTGCTTACATTTATAGGGTAATTTCTGTAGACAAACCATATAAGCATGCCAATGAAAATGAGCAAGAAACACATAATAAGCAACAATATTAACATGTTGTACTGATCTTGCTCATGCTCAATTTGATCAGTCTTAGGTCTAGTAGTAGGTGGTGTTGTAATGCGTGTAATCGGTCTAAGAGGACGTTTGGGTAGCTGGGCATCTTTCGTCAATGCAATGTCTGAACACGATCGAAATTCCTCCTGGGGGCCACAGCCAACAGCACCGTTACCATCATCACACATTCCCCAATTATTTCCGGCTATATACCTCCACTGTAGCACACATTGGTTGCATAATAAATCTGCGGATCAGAAAATTTTGGTAAGTTAATGCTGGTATTATTGCAGAATCCATTAACTTACCAGGCAATTGCGATTTGATTTCGTAGATGCGACTTCCATTACGCGGATAAAAACGAGTATTTAGGTCTGTTGGACTACTAACTGAAGGTACTCCACTGATTATTGGTAGAACATTTTCATCGAGACAATCCTGCTTGGCATTTGCTTTGGGACAAATTCTAAACTCAAAGTAGCTGCAAATATATACGAGAATAAAACCAAAACCCAGGGCGTTATTAATCAGAGTACAATATATAAGCCGCGTTTTTTTTTATTATAAAAGACCTACCCCATGTGGCTGGCAGTCAATTCCACTCGTATAATGATTTCCGAACTGGGAAGATAGCTACGTACTATAACTCCCTGTCCATATTGCCCACCATTCTCATGTGGGCGTGGCATAGGCATGTCCCAGGCATCTCCACACTCTCCACACTTTCCCCCATTGCGTTTCCATTGACGGGTGAAACCACCACAATAAAGTTCATGATCATTATAGTCCGGCGGAGTTTGAAATCCATAGCGCCAGGCTGAGGCTCGACTCGGAGGTTCGATTAATCTGCCATGGGCATCGCAGTTATAGGCAAAAAACGAGATGCCAATGATAATGATAAAATATAGCTCATTCGTGCAGATCTGTTTGTATTCATTGTTGCGTGCACATTGTCGCTTTGTCATCATCTGAGAATACATAAAAAATATATACTTAGGTATATGGAATATTAATCAGATACAATTTAAACTTGTGAATGCGGATATCCTTTATATAATTTATAATTTATTTTATCATTATGTATATTTGAAGTGTAAACAATTTGGGAATAGCTACTGTGGGACGCAGTAGGATAGCATTCAACCCTACTTTTCAACACGGTTCAATTTTACCCATGTAATGGGCATAAATAAAACTGTATTTAAGTATATCAAGTATACCAAATTATTAAAAATTACAAGCTCTTAAATTTTTGGAAGCTGTGCAGAGTTTATTTTTAAACAAAGAGATTTATGAGTTTTTAAATTGTTTGTAGAATTTGTTGACTCTTTAATTGTTTGTAGCACAAAATTTAATCAGAGTTGTAGAATTTATTCTGAGTGTGGCTACGTCAGTCCACAGTTTAATGAAACGCACTATTTTTTATAAGAATCTATGCTTAAAAGTAAATTTAATATTGCGAAAACTTTAAAGACATACTTAAAAATACGCACTATAAGTTGCCGTACAAGTTGTATAGAGTTGTTTTGCAAGTTTTTCACATCTTTGTTGTTAATTAATACAAATTTTGGGAACACAAACCATGCATACTTACATACCTACTTACACATCTACATTAAGTCATGCTACGCTTCTATACATAGATGCAAAAGCCAAAAAATATATTTGTATTTAGGTTGGGCTGCTAACCAGTCCAGTTCTGTTTATGACGAATCGTGTTTAAAATCCTTCTTGTGAAACCAGTAACGAGTTTTAAGTTCTCAGTTTATGGGGAAATGCTGACGGAAGTTTACACTCTGCCCATAAAATCGATCGTTAAGCAGAGCAGAAGACGAGACTGCGGACTTGTGTGGTTAAAAATAAAAGTAAAAATTACTTTCTTTGTTACAACTTTCACCCACGTGCACATTTATATGTAAATACTCTTGGTAAACAATTAACTCTTTAGATACATCCATACAAATTATTGAGTATATAATCAATTTATGCCTCATACCGATATATTGACTAATTTAACCGATCGGATAAACTTGTCGATAAACTCTTGTATGGTACATATTGATTTTATTTATTTAATTCGCGTAGTTGACTCAATTCAATATTCTCACGCACAAGATCTTATTTGAGCTATATAATTGGGCCTTTCACCATTACCGATATATGAGGTGTGCAGAGTCTGAACAGAAATTTCGTCCAATATCCACCAGTTGCAAACCAAGACTGATGTCGGATGGGCCTGAAGCATACGGGTATCAGTGGCCACTGTTGGTTTTTCGGCTCTTTGAGTTGTTTGACTGGTTTGGAGAAATTTTTACCGCTTCTCTGAAGAGCGTCACGAAGCTCGCTTCAGTGCCTCATATGCCGCTGGAAAGCGTTCGGGTTTGTTGCTGCTTCAATACGGTCGCATTGTTTGCGGCATGTTGAGAGTGGTCATGGTTCAGAGCCCAAGGAACTGCAAGATCAGCATAAACATACATACACCCATTACACACACTCGCACATTGGTATGCACAGAAGCACCATACTCATATGGTCGGTCTGAGGGTGCTTAGGTAATCTTTCTCACATTGGCACATGTACGTGAGCATTACGCTTCATACATCAGATAGTCGAAAAATAATATTGCTTCGACAATTAACATGGCTCAGCGGCATTATATAAATAACAAAAAACATTTCCAAATGACAAACAATTAAAAACAAATACATACACGGAACAGTCATGCCCAACCGACAATATGAAACCATGTGCTTAGGCTTCATTTTCTTTTTTTTTTGGTTTATTATATTTTTTACATTTTAACCTTCAACTTCCTGCATACATATACATTCTGATCCCATAACCAAACTTGCAAATTTTTAAATTTTAACCACGTTTGCTAATTGAAAATGCAAGAATTAGTAGAACACGAAAAAACTATAATAAAGTAGAACCAATATTTTGTATACCCTATTTTATACCAAAATTGCCATTACAATTTTAAAATATAGGCAATAATTTATACTTTGAATAAACAAAATATTGAATATATTTTGAAAATATCGCTGTTAAGAATTGACTTTATTACGAATAATCATATAAAATAAATAATACTCCTGACACAGTTTTATTACACAAATTTGGAGAAACTTTTAAACTATAAATTTTTACAGTGTAAAAACGTTTAATTTCAGTTTAGACATTTTGTTTTCGTTTACATATTAATTTTGTTGATTTTTCGGTAGCGTGAATGCATCTATTCCAATTTGCGTGTTACCTTATATCCGTTTTACAACACTGACTCAAATAATTTCATAAACGCAGACAGGAAAATAAGTTTAAAGTATAATTAATACACTAGTTTACCTTTCCTATTTTGATCATAGGAAAACTTTATTGGGCAATTCACAAGATAGTTTAACTCACAATGTCTAGCCAGAAATACTATGTATTTTACTGGACCAATTGAACAATATTGCATATAGTTTAATATACAAGTTAAAATATATGTTACATTCTCTTCTTATTTTTTTTAACAGACAACTTTTTACCAGTTCATGTCACCCATTCGATGATAGGGTCTGCTGTTAGCTGTATAGAACTGTGCATACCATTTACGAAATTTTTTAATGGAAGAATCCTCCATTACTAGCAGGGGTTTGCTGCGATAGATTTTATGATTCCATATATTGACATCACGTTCGAACTATGAGTATATATAAAATAAAAATACACAAGTGGATCAGTCAAGGTGCAGTCGGATTATCAGTAGGGAAGGCTACAGTCGGGCACTGTGTGCACGTAGTAGCGACAGTTGTTGACTCTCTTATTATAATAAAAACAATAGCAAAATTATAATTAATGAGGTAATCGAGTATTGAAAATAGCATTACGTACCATAACACTTTCTCCGCATATGAATATTTTCATGATCGGTGCCAACAATCGACTCGCATAAAATCTGTGCACGACTTTTTGCAATAATGGTTCCACTGGTATAATTGTTTGAAAAATTTGGAAATTGCCAAATGTTGGAGAGTTGATATTCAGATGTACATAGGCGGGTCCGAACTGTAAAATATTATTATAATTATTTATTACTGATATAAACGCCAAAGAGCGTCTTACCTGTGTTCCGGTAACATTCAATTCAAAGAATTCAAATTTGTTAAATACTCGAAAGAAGTGATTTAATTTGATTTCAGCAACGTGCTTATCTTTGGAGGGATTCCAACTTAAACGAAATGAATAATGCATTAAAATATAGTCTTCTCGAGTTATTCGGAAATATGTTAAATTTTGTCAATTCTTAATATTCTTTTAATTCACCCTGTCTCTCTGAGCTACCTTGCTTTCCAGTGATGTTTGCCGAGTTTGTGCAGAAAGCCTTGCTTGGGATAAAATCCTCCAGCCGTAATGCTATTCGTGTGTATAGCAACAAAGTGCGCCAGATCAGCACCATTCTCCGGTATTTCCTGAATATGACAATTAACATAAAATTCATTCCGACCATGGTAAATGAGATCGTGATTTTGAATCTCTACGGATTTTGGCAATGTCCATGGCAATTCCGATTCCTCCACGTTGTACCATATAAATATGATATCATTAACTTCAGTGGATATCCATTTTCGAACTTTTATAGCGGTGTTTGCTGAGTAGCAGAATAAATTAAATAGTTTTTGCTTGAATTAGTATAGTTAAATAATAACTTACCACTTGTGCTATAGGGAATACTGGTGCATGTGCCATCCGTACCCCTGAAGCTCCATTGATGGAAGGGACATACTATGTTGTTGCCCACAACTCGCCCCCCAATGCCCAAATTGGCACCTAAATGCGGGCAGTACGCATCCAAAATGTAAACATTGTTATCCTCCGTGCGATAAACTACCAAATGTTCACCCAAGCAGGATAGATAGGTGGACTCTCCTCTTTTAAGTTTCGATGATTCCAGAATACCATACCATCCATTCGGATAAGGTGGTGGCAGTTCCTTTGCCCCTGTTGCTCGACTTTTTCTCAGACGATTGATAGCAACTCTTTTCTTTTTGCAGCTCACATTCTTCTCGGTGCTTAAGACTTGTAAATGAGTAATATCATCTATGTGCTGAAACAATGAAGAAATAAGTCGAAATGAATAAGTCTTTGAAATAACATATATACGGAAATATCTTGTTTTCATTGAAATCTACAAGACTATTCAAGTTAGATAACTTATATTGGTCTTAGAAAACTTAAAGCAGCACTTGATCTACATATGCTAAAAAATATTAAATTTTATAATTCAATTTTAATCTTACTTTCGAATCTGAATGTATTAAATTAATATGCAATTATATACCTTTAAATATTATATCTTTAATTAAAACTCACCGATAAATGCCTAGTTCCCAATCAAAATACTTGTCTATTGTACATACCTTACACCAATTAAGAGGTACAAAATATACCCAGTAAATACAGATGAGCAACACGCAACATAAACATAATATTAAGAATCTATACAGTTCAAAGTTTAGACAATCATTACATTTAATTAAACAATTTAATTTGTATAGAAGAAAGGAAAAGTTCTCCTGCAGAGAGTCCATTTTCATTGAACATCGAGAAACATTCGAATGTAGTATGGTGTGATATTTGGCAGTCCAAGTACTTTCTGATACGGAGTTCATTCGCTTTCTATTAATTTGTTGAATAGTTAGGGAAGTAACACTGTTTGTTTTTATACGACAGAGCAAATTTATATGTATTGCGGTGATAACTGTAAGCATTCAAGTGATCATTTGAAATTTTAATTTTGAAGTGTTTTCAGAGATGTATTCCATGCAAATGTTTATGCTAAATGACAACAAAGTAAAGTTATTCGTTCAAGTGTGTAACTGTCGCAGTGCACACTGGCCCCAATCTCCACTTGAATCACTGGACCTATACTAAAAGGGTATGATAACTTTGTGAAAAACAATGCAACAATCCAAAATTGCTTCACTATTTTATTTTTAACACTGATCAGCATCGAATCGAACCATAGATCCCTGCCTCTCGCCTGTTCTTTTATTTGTGGTATTTGTACAAGACATGCAACCAGTGTACAGTGGTTTCAACTGTCTCCATAATATATGCGCATGCATACACATTTATATTCACATATGGGTTTCCATTTTGTTTCTACAAAAATCTCCAGTTTCTTGCAAAAACACACGTTTCCACTATACCACATTTGTCGCATATTCACTTTAGCCGCTTTTTCATGTCTTCAGTTTCCTTGCATTGTTTTATAATTATTAATTTTCAATTTAATTTTATTAGATAGTTTTTTAATTTTGTTAGATCATTTGTGTCCCCAACTTTAATCCAATAGTCATTTATAATAATGCACATTGTACTGTACATATATTAACTGGTAAAATAACCAATTTTACCACGATTTAAAAAAATTGTTTCTGTTCAATTAAAATCAATGGGCTATGTAATTTGAATAATTTTTGTTTTATGGTGTTATTATAAAGCCATCCATCTATAAAGAAATAAATCTTGTGTTCAATTTTTGCAAAAAAAAAAAAAAAATACAGCAGTAATAAAAATAAATTTATATTTTATGTATTAAAATTATGTATTTTTCTTATTAAAATTTACATTAAAAAAATATTTTTCATGAATTACTATACTATGGTATAGTATTTGTTGCGCTATTTAAAAAACTGAAGAAATAATTATATAATTGTTATCAATATATGTATGTAATATAATATAAGAATATTATAAACAAAATAATACCGCAGTTAAGTATAAAATAAATTAAAGCATATGTTTAGAATTCAGTAAATTTCCCATTTGTTCTAATTGTTAATAAGCAAATTAATTAATTATATTTTATTTATCTTAATATTGTAATACTATTTCGCTACTTTTGGGATATTAAAATAATACGTAGACTAAATATTCAGAGTATGTTAATATCTTGATGTTGTATTATATATTATGCAATAAGTATAAGGAATAATAATAATAATTTGGAACATTAATCCAAACAGAGTAAAATATGGTGTAATTAATTTTTAAACGTAAACTTTTTTTGAACGGGTTTAAAAAAACTTGTAGATATCTGGAGATAAAATTTGAATTTGCCGCTCTCTTATCATATGCATAAATAAATAATAAAAATCATTTTAAAAACTTTCTATTGCGTGGAGTGTTCACAAAATTTAATTTCAATTTTTAAAATATTATATTTTACGGTAAATACTTAAAAACAAACATTTTCAAATCCACCTTTTTCAGGTTTTTAGCACCAGTCTAAAGTCAAATTGGTTTTTTCTGTGTGTACGTGCAAATGCATGCGTAGGTGAAAACACATGATGATTTACATATCGATATATAATACATACTAACAACCATATCTACTGATAAATTTATCTACAGAGATCAAAATATATAACAAAATTTGCATGCATAGATATGTAGCAACGTTGTACATTTTTGGTTCAAATTTATGCACGTTATAACGGTCAGATTTTTCAAGTGTTTTTCTTATGCCTGTCGTTCCATTATAAATTTTATGTGTATGGGAACATAAAAAGGAACGTAAGTACATAATTTATACGGATTCGAACTTCCGATTGGCATTTCCTGTTATTTTTTTAATGACAATGTGACAATTTAAAAAAAAAAATCCATTAAAATAAATCAATTTAAAAATGTCTCTTGAAAAACTGTATTTCGTTGGGGAAAGTGACCATACCACCAATACTAGCAAAATACCACATAATGCACTTTACACTGAAAACGCGATAAATAGGCATTTTTATCGACAATTGCAGTGTGTTTATACGAAGTTATTACTTGCCATTGAAACCTAGTGTTGTAAAATATCGATGTTTGCGAACGTTAACGTTTTTGAACTTTTATTAATTATTTAAATATTTTTCTTATTAAGTGAATTAAAGTTGTGGGATTATAGTTTGGGGTATTCTGTTAAGACATAAATAATAGATGTCTTACTCATAAGGTATCCATTAAAAGTTTGACTCTGAATTCTGAACCATTTTGTTTATACCAAAGTGCGTGGCTATCTCAATGTACTATACATTATTTTTCCTAATTTCTTGAAAATAGATTTGTTACAAAATTGCAATTACTTGCAATTACTTACGTCACACTCTGCGTTTTACAATAAAATCTTTTATTCATTTTATTCTTTTTATAACCCGTACAGTCTTATTTAAACAATATTTGGTTTTAATTAATTTTAATTGTGTTTTTTGCTCTTCCAAAATTCTTGATTTACGTGAGAAAAAAATTATATTTCCCAATTTACGAGTGGAAATATGTTTATTTTAATATGTCAAAAAATAATAATTCAACAAATAATAATTCGTTGGTCAAAATATATTTATGGAGTTCAATAATATTTAAAACTCAAATTGCATTAGGGATTTCAGATATATTTATGTTGATATTGCCGTAAATATATTTAAAACAAAAATACGTGAATTATAGCTTGACAGAATTAAATTCAGTTCAATGAATGAATCTAGATGTAGCCATGGAAAAGTACATTTTTTATATTTATAAGATTCCGCCATGCACCTAAGAAATGAGAGAATTCATCAAGTTGCTAGTACTTTTGTCAGTAACTGTATTTTGTTCGCTTATGTATGTATATGACGCATGGGCACACGTATTTACATATATGCATATGTATGTATGCAGGGACTTGGTATCAGCAAATTCAATACGATCTACGTATACAGACATGTGTATGTATGTATGTACACATATGTGTGCGTATGTATGTATGCAAGTAGGTACGAGCATATGTGCATATGCAAGTGTCAACACAGGCGTACGAAACATCTACAGATTTTCCAACATTCTGACTTGGGCATTTAAATAAAACGTAAGAGGCAGAAGTGCTGTTAAAAGCAAGCCAACGATAAGACCTCAGAAGGAATATTGCAGTCGGTGTTGCGTATTTGCTATAAAACGACAATATCAACGCCTATTTGTTTAGTTGATATACTCTTAGAAATATAAGCGTGTGCTTCACGTTAAGAAAAAAAAAGAAAAAATTTAAAGAAAAATGTTTTTTGTGATGTTCTATGTGGCTGCTGGCATCTTACTTATAGCAATTATCCTATCCTACGCCCTAATAACATTCGACCGCCAGCGAAAGGCAATTGTTCGAATCGGAATTTCGAATACGGAAAAAGTGCAACAGCGGTTCGCCCAAGCCCCTGGGCCGCATCCTTGGCCGATAATCGGAAATTTGGACATCATTGGCCGTTTCGCGAATCCATTCGAAGGATTTGGTGCATTGACCAAACACTATGGCGATATCTATTCTCTAACACTCGGTCATACACGTTGTCTGGTGGTAAATAATCTGGAGCTCATACGCGAGGTGCTTAACAAGAATGGCAAATTTTTTGGCGGACGACCGGATTTCCTACGCTACCATAAACTCTTTGGCGGAGATCGAAATAATTGTAAGTGTCGATGCACCTGTGCGAATTTTCGATCAATACTCAAGTAGAACCACACAAATAATTCCAAAATGCTAATAGTTCGAAAAAAATTATCATCACAATTTTGGAATGGATAATATTACCTAAATTAAATAGGTAGTTTTTTTTTATTACAATTTGCTGAGCTAATTGATTTTTATAGTGAGAGGCAGAAACATACACACATATGCATTTTTTATATAAAAAATTCTGATATTTCCAATATTTTTATGGAATGTGTGTATCGGCAGTTCTCTTTGGTCTAAAGAGAAACTATGATCGTTTGCATTTTGAGCATAATTAAATTAAAGTAAAGCGATAAAATACAAAAATAAAGGTTTATTAGGTTCAGAAATTCAGAAAAGTCCTATTATTAGCAGTTCTAGCTTAGACTGAGAAAATGTGTTTGTTTGATATAGGCGAACTTAAAAGAACGAACTTGAAAGTCGGAAATTGGCAAACGAATTCTATTACTGGGAATAAATCAGTCGACAATTTCTTATTGAAAAAACCATCTTATAAATGTTCATGGTTGTGTTTATCTCTCTACTCTAAATAAAATTAAATTAAAATACAAGAAACTAAATAAGATGAATGAAGTCATAACATAGTTTTCTTGATCTTATTTACAGCTCTTGCCCTTTGCGACTGGTCCATTTTACAACAGAAACGTCGAAACTTAGCCCGTCGGCACTGTTCTCCACGGGAGACATCCTCATATTTTACAAAAATGTCCCGAATAGGCTGTGATGAAATCGAAAATTTTATGCAGAAACTGAAGGAAGAGATCAAGCCCGGGACACCATTTGATATTAAACCCCTAATGCTTAAGGCATGTGCAAACATGTTTAGTCAATATATGTGCTCGATGCGGTTCGATTACGGAGATAAGGAGTTTGAACAAGTTGTGCAGTTCTTTGATGAAATATTCTGGGAAATTAACCAAGGATATCCGTTGGATTTTTTACCATGGCTTTCTCCATTTTACAATCGGCACACAAAGACGATATGTCATTGGTCAACAACAATACGGAAGTTTATTCTAGAGCGCGTTATTAATCAGAGAGAGCTCAATTTAGATGTAGACGAGCCCGACACTGACTTTACTGATGCGCTTTTAAAAAGTCTGATGGAGAACAAGTCGGTATCTCGTAATACAATTATATTTATGCTAGAGGACTTCATTGGCGGACATTCGGCTGTGGGAAATTTAGTCATGCTATCACTTGCCTACATCGCCAGAGATCCAGTACTCGGTAAAAAGATCCAGGACGAAGTCGATATTGTAACAACAAATGGCAAGAGAAGTATTACACTGCACGATATGGATGATATGCCCTATACGATGGCCACCATTTTCGAAGTACTGCGTTATTCGTCATCTCCGATTGTTCCACATGTTGCCACGGAAGACACGCAGATAGCGGGATTTGGCGTGACGACTGGAAGTATTGTCTTTATCAATAATTATGCGCTTAATATGAGCCACAAATACTGGAACAATCCAGATAAGTTCTGCCCAGAAAGATTTTTGGAAGAAAAAGCCAACATCACGAGTATACAAAAAAAATTGTATGACGGTCGTCGTTGTTCTGAAGAATCCGACTCTGGCATTGAGTTTGAAAAGGAAGCGACCCTCCCCCGTCCTCCTGCTATTGAAAAAACAACGGAAGTGGATTGTAAGCAACGGAAAATGCACCTACGTAAGAATATACCCCATTTCTTGCCTTTTAGCATAGGGAAACGTACATGTATTGGACAAAATTTAGTGCGTGGTTTCGGGTTTGTCATGCTAGCAAATATTATACAGAGCTATAACATAAATAGCTCAGATCTTTCAAGCATATCGATCAAATCGGCTACAGTAGCATTACCAGCTGTGACCTTTCCATTAGTATTGACACCAAGAATATCCAATTCCAAAACAGATGCAATATAATCCACTTGTATTATGAATCGACAAAGTAAAATTGTACTTGCTACCCATAAGAAATATTTATATTAATTAAGTAAATAGTTCAATTAGAATATTGTTTTTCATTTTCCTGTTTTATTTATCGTACATTATTATGTAGTATCTTCAACTATCAAAGCTGGAAAAACTACTGGCAGGGTAAATAAATTATTGTAACCTATGTAATCAAATCTTCGTACATCTGACTATTTCAGTGAACATTTTAAATATATACTTCCTCATATTTTCTGCGTAATTAGCACGAGTAAAGAGTTCTTAACAAGACTGAAATAGTGTATTTTTATAAATTTATAATTATTTAATAAAAATGTTATTGAAAACCTTATCTAATTAAAATAATGTTTTGAATATAAATGGTTAATGGGAAAAATCGTAGGACCGAATAATGTGCGAGTAAGTATAAGAAATAACATGTTCGTAGCATCACCTCAACGATTTGACTTTAAAGCTACTTAATTTAATGAATTTGAGGGTTTATAAAAACAAAAACAAATACCAAATCGAAGCAAACTTATCCAGCAAAGGAAATTGCTTTTATATGCTATATCCGAAGCATCTTTCAATCCAGCCAACACAAGAATGATTCCCCAAAAATCTACGATGATCAGCAAAAATATCAAGTTTTGTAAATCAAATCAATTGTGAAATCATCTTAGAGTCAATATACTCTATTTAAACAAATTAATCATATAAATATAAAACCGTAAAATAGGATTAATACTAATTAAATTGCTTAACGTGCTTTGCGATAAGTGCGCGAAATGGAAAATTAACCACAAAAAAAAAAAAAATGTTGACGGGGCAAACCAAATGTACTGGTCCGACTGTAGAATACCCTGTGCCCTATATTTCAAATATAATAGCATAAAGCTTTCATACAAAGCGAAGCAGCAATGCTTTTTAGTTTCTCTTAGTTTTGTATGTGTGTCAGCTTTAATGCTAGATGACGAGCGAGGTAACGCCTGCAATATAACGTAGTCTATATCTTATGTGTTTATAAACCGATTTCAAGGCGCTTTTCACGATAGTTAGAGATTATGGTCTAGAATATATTTGCCCAATAGCAATTTTCTATGTTCAATATTACGCTTATTAAGCTTTTTATGTTAAACTTTTGAATTGTGGTGTGGGTTTTATTGATGTTGGGCGTAAATGGGGCGTGGCATCCAATTTTCGAAACAAACGTCATCTGCGTAAGATAACTATCTACCTATAGCAACAAAAACGGCAGCTCTAGCTCTTGTAGTTTGCTTAGATCGACGAGTTCATCCAAAACATACAGACGGACATCGCTAAATCCACGAAGCTCGTCGTCCTGATCAAGAATATATATACTTTATGGGGTCTGCCTCGCCTCCTTCTGTCGGTTACATACATTATGACAAAGTTATTAACCCTGTTTTTTCCATTTTTCAATGGGCACAGGACCTAATAATCGCAATTCGTTTAGTCCAGTCAATACTTGTATATTAATAATATATTAAGTTATTACAAATGTTGAAACCAAAACTCAAGTACTATTCAAAATACAATTTCATGTGTTGTGGACGACCAGATTGCTATTACTCAGCGGTCTATCTCTGTTGGCAGCCTTGCGAAAATTGTCTTTCATGTCGGCGTCATCTGCAATTGAAATATAGAGTGATATATAGTTCGTCAACATGACTAATTGCAAGGTACTTACACAATTTGGGCAAGAGAGTTTCTTCGGAAAATTCCTTGTCCGTGCTGTTGTCGTAGATGCTTTCGTCTATGGCACCGTCTTCTTCCATGTTGTGCTCCAATTCTTTGATTTCGGCATCCAAGTTGCTGCGCCGTTGCTCTAAAAGGGAATCCAACTCGTTTTTCGACTTCAGCAGTAGTTTTTGTGTGTGTGACGAGTGTAGTTTCGGTTGATAAAATAAATGGGGCTTGGTTTTAGTTCGAATCTGGTTTTGTTGATAAATCACGGATTTCTCCCACGTCTTGAAATCCTTAATGCGTGCTACTTTTATCTCTAGACATCTGATTTCGAGCTGCTTGCGCTTTCTATCTGAAAATAGCGATTCGCGCTCCTTCTGGATTAACGCCTTTTCCTGGATCTCTTGTTTTTCCAATTTTCTTTCAATCTGAGCCTTCTTGTCCTCCGTCTTTTTAAGCCGCGACTCCTCCTGGCAGAACTTCTGCAAGGTGCCCATCAGGGATCCAAACATGCGCCGATTGCGAGCTCTCGACTCGGAGTCCATGCCCTGAGCCTCGACAATCTCTTCCCTCGAAGGCAACTCTCGAATTACGCGGGAATTAATCCTGGGCGTTGGACTCCACATTGTGTCCTCCTCCTTTGGGACCCGATTTACGACTACTTTGGAGTCAAAGACGCGACGCTTTGGCTTGGATGCATCGTGACGGTGAATGGCTCGGTCCAGGTTTTGTTCATTTCTTTTGCTGCCGCTATCTGTGTTGTATTTCTCCGATCTGCGATAATAAACAATTGTTTATTTATGTACATTTCATGAGGAAAGTTATTAAGGGAGGGGGTGGAGGTGGTACCTGGAGTCTTTTAGGCCGCGGCCCACGAATCGACGAATATTGTCGTTCAGCGACATTAATGACTGTTTGGCTGAACTGAGTTTCTTCTCTAAGTCGCCAACGGATCTCAAATCAATATTTTCTTCCATTTCTATGTAATTTTTTAATACTTTTAGTTATTATGAATGGAGATGTAAGAATTGCCGATACACCAACACAATAGTTCCCAAAACATGTATCGATATTGCGCTAAAAGTATCGCAGCTGTTCTTAACATCGTACGCAAACTTATCGTAACGTTTACACGTGCTCTACATTCCAGTTGTGTATTGTTATCGATGCCGAAGCAAACTAATTACAGATTTAAACGAGCACAAAATGTTAGCTTATTTTTTGTATCATTTTGGATGACGCTCATTTGGCGTTTCCACGAGTTTACAGTAAACGACGCTCACATCATCCAAATGACTTTGGTAATTTTGTATTGGATGACAGGACACATTTGTGCTCATGGAAATATGTGCAAATTATATAAAATAAAATATGCACTTCGTAAATGACAAACTTCGCAGATATGCTAAAATATTTATAAATTAATTGATATATATATATATATAATATAAATATATATAATAGTAATAAAATAAATGAATAATTAAAATAATTTTATAATAATTTACGTTCTGGTTTCTGTATTTTTGAAAAACTATTTGGTAAGAATAATTAATTGTTGTGGTAAACTGTTAATAGTTCTGCTAAACTTAAAAAGATAGAATTCAATAAAAGAACTTAAGCCAAGTGTCAAAAGACTATCATTAGTGGCAGCCGAACAACTTAAATGCCGATGAATCGAGTTGAATGAGACACATCGGCCAGCTTGAAGATATCGATAATGTTGGTTACATCCCTATGCCTGGCTCTAATTTCTAGGCGTCGTCTGTATAACGAAGAAAGTGTTATAGAAACTTGACTGCAAAAGTTGAAGAGTTTTCTATAAATATGACTACTTTGTCGGATTTTGGTCAGATTGCGTTAAAATGGGATCCAAAGAATTTGGAAATCCGCACCATGTCGGTGGAGAAAACCCTGGAGCCCTTGGTGCTGCAGGTGACCACTCTGGTCAACACAAAAGGCCCCAGCAAAAAGAAAAAAGGTGAGATAATTGTCCAAGGAAAATTGCTTTTGTTTTTTAATTGTGTTTCCTTGCGAATGTATAAATTATGAGCACAAAATTACAAATTGCTTTGCCAAGTGGCTCTCAAACTCGAATGTAGGTTGTGTGTATGTGTGTGTGTGTGTGTATGTATTGCTGCATTCAACGAACCTACTTTGCACTGCATTGTGTTCAGCACATACATACATACATACTTACGTTGGGAAATTTGTGTGTACACATGTGTGTTCGTGTGTGTATGTGTGCAGCTTGAACGAATTGTGTGAGAATATCAAAATTATAGTGCAAATTTGCAAAAATGATTCATTTGTGAATATTAACAATTATGTCCATTTTCTACAGAAATAATTCTAATAGATTACTTAAATCATAAGAATACAATATTTAAATAGTAATACAAAATATCTATGAATTTTGTAAAATGGTTTTAGCTTTGTATTCCTCATAAATAAACTATCTTAAATCTGTAAAACTTGAACCGTGATTGAGTTTTTTTTGGACTTTTCCCAATGCCTAGAGCAAATGTAGGGACTAATCCATTTAATTTACTTTTATTGCAATCCCCAGATACATATATTCTTTTTTAAACTTCGATTATATTGTAACTTTAACTTACACATTTATATTGTATTTTTTTTTTTAATTACTTTGTCGACTGCATAAAGTTGACATTAAATAAATTAATAAACCCTTAGTTCATATTTAATAATTAAAATAATTATATTATTAAAATAAACAAAGTTACTTAAATAGTATCAATCATTCTATCAAAGTATACAATTATTTGTTTAAATTTTTTTGTGTGGTTTACTGTTTCTATTTATAATAACTTTGACCATAGGGTATTTAAATATTTCTAGAAATATTCACAATAATATTGATGACTTCTCGTATAGTCAAGTATTGTCAGTTATTCCCAAAATTCAACCTATTTATTCCGATCTTCACAGGAAAGTCGAAGCGTGCCAGTGCACTGGTTGCAGCTGTTGAAAAGGCCACGGAGAACTTCATCCAGAAGGGGGAGCAGATCGCCTATGAGAATCCAGACATTACTCAGGAGATGCTGTCGGCCGTGGATGAGGTGAAGAAGACGGGGGATGCCATGAGCATTGCAGCCAGGGAATTCTCTGAGGATCCGTGCAGCTCATTGAAGCGGGGCAACATGGTGCGAGCTGCCAGAAATCTGTTGTCAGCTGTGACCAGATTGCTGATCTTGGCCGATATGGTGGATGTGCATCTGTTGCTTAAGTCGCTACACATTGTTGAGGATGATCTGAACAAGTTGAAGAACGCCTCCAGCCAGGACGAACTCATGAACAACATGCGGGTAAGGCAACTGCATAGATGTTAAATCCATCACAATCCAATTTATGCTCTATATAATTTCAGCAATTTGGAAGGAATGCTGGAGAGCTCATCAAGCAGGCGGCCAAGCGTCAGCAGGAATTAAAGGATCCACAGCTGCGAGATGATTTGGCCGCTGCGCGTGCAATGTTAAAGAAACATTCCACAATGCTCTTGACTGCATCGAAGGTCTATGTGCGTCATCCGGAATTGGATCTTGCCAAGGTCAATCGCGACTTCATTCTAAAACAAGTGTGCGATGCAGTCAACACCATAAGCGATGTTGCCCAGGGCAAATCGTCACAGCCAACCGATGTTTACAGCGGTGCAGGCGAATTGGCAGCAGCACTAGATGATTTTGATGTAAGTTGGATGGATAAACTGGTGTTCATCAAGTGCTCTAATCCAAATATTAACTATCACGACTATAGGAGGGCATTGTAATGGATCCCATGACCTACAGCGAGAAGCGTTCGCGTCAACTGTTGGAGGAACGTCTGGAGAGCATTATCAGCGCTGCGGCACTTATGGCAGACGCAGACTGCACCAGAGACGAGCGCCGGGAGAGAATTGTGGCCGAATGCAATGCAGTGCGTCAAGCTTTGCAGGATCTGCTCTCTGAGTACATGTCGAACGTAAGCTGAAGCAAGGCTGCTGTGGAATCCAATAACAATTGACGCTGCATTTCCTTTCAGATGGGGCAAAAGGACAACAGCTCTGGGCTCGATCGTGCCATTGATCAAATGTGCCGCAAGACCAGAGACTTGCGCCGACAGCTGCGCAAGGCTGTGGTAGATCATGTCTCCGACTCGTTCTTGGAGACGACCACGCCACTGATCGACTTGATTGAAGCCGCCAAGTCAGGAAATGAGAAGAAGGTGCGCGAGAAGGCCGACATATTCACCAAGCACGCTGAGAAGCTGGTGGAGGTCGCCAATCTCGTCTGCAGCATGTCCAACAACGAGGACGGTGTCAAAATGGTGCGCTACGCTGCCGCTCAAATCGAAAGCCTCTGTCCCCAAGTAATCAACGCCGCCTCAATTCTCACCGTGCGACCCAATTCGAAGGTTGCCCAAGAGAACATGGCAGCCTATCGGCAGGCGTGGGAGGTGCAGGTGCGCATTCTAACCGAAGCCGTGGACGACATCACCACAATTGACGACTTCTTGGCCGTGTCCGAGAATCACATTCTCGAGGATGTTAACAAGTGCGTCATGGCCCTGCAAGTGGGCGATGCCAAGGATCTGCGTGCCACGGCTGGATCCATCCAAGGGCGCTCCTCCCGCGTCTGCAACGTTGTTGAAGCCGAAATGGACAACTATGAGCCGTGCATCTATACCAAACGGGTTTTGGAAGCAGTTAAAGTGCTGCGCGAACAAGGTTTGTCCCTTGGGCGATCAAGTTACTTTTCAACTCTCTATTGTTGCCTTAAAATCCAGACAATTTAGAAAAAGATGAAGAGTTCTTTTCAATGGACTCAATTGATTTCACTTTCAACCAATATACCTTTTTCTCTTCTAGTTATGATTAAGTTTGAACAACGCGTTGATGCTGCCGTCGAGGCTCTTTCTTCGAATTCCAACAAAGATGTGGATGAGAATGATTTCATCGACGCTTCACGTTTGGTTTACGACGGAGTACGTGAAATCAGACGAGCAGTATTGATGAATCGAGTAAGTTACATATCTCAGTTCTTAAATACATGCTCTATAATTGAACCATATTCTCTTTTTTTAGAGCTCTGAAGATCTGGATACGGACACAGAATTTGAGCCCGTGGAAGATCTAACATTGGAAACCAGAAGCCGATGTAAGATTTGAATGCATATTCTGTTCTTCTATAAAGATTTTATAAACGAAATTATTAATTATAGCGAGTGCACACACTGGGGATCAGACTGTCGACGAATATCCAGATATCAGTGGCATTTGCACAGCCAGGGTGAGTGAATTGACGGCAATATCGTTAGCTGATTGACTTGACTGATTATTATAAATATTCAGGAAGCAATGCGTAAAATGACGGAGGAGGATAAGCAGAAGATTGCCCAGCAAGTCGAGCTGTTCCGTCGCGAGAAACTTACCTTTGATTCAGAGGTGGCCAAATGGGACGACACTGGCAACGACATCATTTTCTTGGCAAAACATATGTGCATGATCATGATGGAGATGACGGACTTTACCAGGTGTCAAACAACGAGCTTAATTGCTTAGGAAATGAAAACTAACTCCGTTTTATTGCAGGGGTCGTGGTCCTCTAAAGACAACCATGGATGTCATCAATGCGGCTAAGAAAATCTCCGAAGCGGGCACCAAGCTCGATAAGCTGACCCGTGAAATCGCCGAACAGTGCCCGGAGAGTAGCACTAAGAAGGACTTGCTGGCGTACTTGCAACGTATCGCTCTCTACTGCCATCAGATCCAGATTACTTCAAAGGTCAAGGCAGACGTACAGAATATAAGCGGAGAGCTTATAGTCTCTGGGGTAGGTGCAAATGTAAATTTGTAAACTTGAAGCGTGCTTTGAACTTTCATTAAACTTTCAGCTGGATAGCGCAACATCCTTGATTCAGGCAGCTAAGAATCTGATGAATGCCGTAGTATTGACTGTTAAATACTCGTACGTGGCATCAACTAAATACACCAGACAGGGCACCGTTACTGTAAGTAGACGCATAAATATGTTCTTTAACTTGTTTAATAACCCGATTACCGTTTCTCTGCCTAGTCTCCGATTGTTGTATGGAAAATGAAGGCGCCGGAGAAGAAGCCTTTGGTGCGCCCCGAGAAACCGGAGGAGGTACGCGCTAAAGTCCGCAAGGGATCCCAGAAGAAAGTTCAGAACCCCATTCATGCGCTCTCTGAATTCCAAAGTCCTGCTGATGCCGTATAAGGAATGCAATTTCGAATACTAGTTTTAAGTATTAACTGCCTAGTAAATCGTATTATCTCCTTGAACGAAATCTATCTGTTTGTGACTAAACTGCCCAGACACCAGCTGTGTATCGATTACACAAGTTTTCAAAATCTTTACTTAAACTGTTAGTTGTCAAACTGCTATTTCGGTGCCTTATCGCTAATGTTCTATAAGGCACATTTTCACGCATCTTATTTATTTAAATCTAAAAACACATTCTTGTTTGTCACGTGTGTTGATAGCTTCGTTCAGGGATCAAAATCATTACATTAGTTCGGTTTTGTTCTTTGCACATGTCTTTGTTTTATAATCAAAAAGAAATGTTGTTTAACATGATTGCGGCTTCAATTCAGAATCTTTTGAAGAACTAAAGGTAATGATTTCATTGTATAAGCTAATATCTTATGTATACTCCATATTTATATAGTATTTTGCCCCAACATATTTCATAATAAAGAATATGAATACCTAGAACTTACAACTCTCTTTAAATGCCTGTCTGTAGACAAGTTGTTTATTAAATTATACACAAAGTTGTTCAATATTTGTGTTTTTACAGTACTACACTGATTCTTTTGGTTCTGCCGAAGAGCCGGTTATGCCGGACAGCAGCTTCTTTGTAAATTTACGCAGCTCCAGAGGATCTTCATTGTTAAAGTCATCCATCACCATCTGCATTTGTTCCTTGAGTCCATCAGCAATTGATGTTGTTATACGGTCTTTGAATAGGTTTGTTATGGGACTCAAAATGATGCCCGTAAACTGTCGAATCAACACAGATTCTTGGTTCAATTGCACATGAATATTTCTGTAATGAAATCAGAGTTATTATTTATTATATTTGTAACTTCATAATTGTACTACAAACCTAAATTCGATGATGCGAAAATCATGTAGATGAAGCTTGGAATTAAGCACGTTTACAGCCAACTCTGCATAGACAATTGTATCATCCAAAGTGCCAATCACCTTGCCATTGCCTTCGATTGCCATTAATTTGAGCACGAAATTGTATTCAAACTGAAAGTATTGGAAAAAGGTGTACAAGATAAATAGTATATGGCAATGGTAGAATTTGCTTACCTGAAGTTTATTTATTTTTAGATAAAATCTGCTCAAAAACGATTTTCCCTCATAGGTCATAAAGGCATTGTCGTGTCTCTGGATGCCAGCCAAGTTGTAGACAATTCCCTTGTTAAGATGCAAGCCGGCTTCGTAAGTTATAAAGAAGGGCTTCTAATACGAAATTAATGTGTGTATTTCTATGTACCATCGTTGATATTCTTGATGTAGCTTACTATGGAAATACTCTCCTTCAGATCGGGCAGATCCAAATGTTCAATCCCCAGCTTATGCAGATGTTCAAGTACCAAAACTGTTACAAAATCCACTTCAGCATTGATGTTAGTCCAGCCTACATCGTCCTCTTGAAAAGTGCTGGTATTATTGGTACTGTTGTTTGCATCTCTGATAATTCTTTAAAAATAACCGTTAAAAAGTTAAATTGGGTAATATTTTCATTGTCAAAAACTATATTAAATGATGTTTAGTCTTGTTAAATAATAGCATTAATTTTGTATTGGAATTTGGTAATATTTTCATTGGTAAAAACTATATTAAATTCCAGTTTAGTTTTGTTATATATTTGCATTATTTTGTATTGGAATTTGTGTTTAACTATAAAGTTATCCAACGTAAATCATAACTAGAATAGATTACCTCTTTGATCTGGAGTCAACTTCAGCGGTTGTAGTCAATGTGAATAACAATACTGCCACAAAGCAGGAAATTATTGTATTTTTGTTAAAATTCATTATTTATTGCTATAACGAATATTAAAAATTGGCTGAGTTGAAAACTAAATACGTGAATTCGTAGAAACATATCATATGCATGTAAATTAAAGGTTAAATACGACTTTTGATCGTTTTCCAATTTAAGCCGCGGTCCAATCGACTGTGCGATACCCTGCAACTAATGTTGATTCTGATTGCAATAAATGGGTCAGCTTAAATAATTTGTTGCATAATTTAAATCAAGTATAACATTCCAAATAAGGTCTGCAAATCGGCTTTTGAGCATATCCGATTCGGATCCAGAATTTTAAAATTTGTTTACGATTTAACCAAACTTCGAACCTCTTCGGTTATTTACAAAATACCTAAATGCGATCCTATTTTAATTTTAACTTTTGAGTTCATTTAGGCCAATTTGAAGTCTATTTCCGATTCATTGGAAAATATCATGATAATATATTATTTCACTTATAATTTTCTTGAAATATTTTAATATTTATTTTTATTACATTCGTTTTATATTTTTGGCTAACCAAACTCTTGAAATTCTGAAATTCTTTATTTAGAATGTTTCAACTAACGTCATCAAAAAATTGACTTTTTTCTGAATTCTCTTCGAGCCCGAGGAGATGTATTTCGGAACTTAAACCATTTACCAAACAGGGCTCGAACCACATTTTTGTTTCAGGCTTGCAGACCTTATAAAAATATATAGATCATAGACGTCACACACAATAACACAATATAGGCAAAGAAATGACCAGAGTCTGAAGATCACTTCGTAGTATATACAAACTGTAAATAGAGCTGGTTGTGAAGTATCTTTAATCAATGACGTTCAACCACAACTAATATGACCAGTTATAAGCTCGTGTTAATTCAACTGTGTTGGCGTCCTCATACACACTCAATAGGCTTCATTTACTTATTACTTCATAATGTCTGTATGATTATAAATCCACTCATAAATATAATAACGTTCATATGTATGCGGCAATAGGCAAATATAAGCACATAAATTAAATTTACTTTCTAGGCACGCATTAAACATTCAAGTACTATAGCGTGTGTATGTTTGAACAGATATATGTGTATATACTATTCTTTGGATATGTATGCAGTAACACTTTAAAAAACACTTTTATGCATAGGATTTTCGGTGTACTAGTATTATTATATAGTATTTTCACCAACATGTTAAACCAAAAAACTTATTGAAAACAGAAAAGTTTTATTATTGCCGCTCCACGCAAACACCGCAATGCAATTAACGTATTGATCCGCTTCCTATTTGGTTGTCTTTCAACTGCGAAGCTTTTTCAAAATTACTTCAGAACGAATATTGTTTGATCACTCGTAGTGGACGCACTCGTCTAGGCGATTCGAATCATACTGCTAACGGGCGAAACGTGAACGTATTGCGATCTTGATCTTGTTCAGTTGGAGCTTTTTAAGGGGTGTAATTTTAAGGTAAGCTTGTCTATTAATTCTGTATACCCTGTAATGCGTAATGGGGCATTTTAGCAGGCCGCAACAAAAACTTTTTTATAAAAGCAAATCGTAAAGATTTTAGGCGTTTCTTTGTACTGTTTCTCTATTTTTATATATTTTTCGACTTTTTTAATTCTCATTATTTTAATTCATTTATTGTTCATGCTTACAATGTTTTGCGTGTACTGATTAGTCAGATAATAAGCACTTTAAAAACAAGATTCAAGTTATTTAATGGAAATTTATCTACGATCAATATGAGTCATTTTCTATACGAAACAGTCGGTACTAAATCTTTACGTAATAGCCAAAAGGTGTAACAGACCTCACCAACTATATACATTCTTGATCAAGATGGCTAGCTGAGTCGATATCGTCATGTCCGCCGTAAATCTAGCAAACTCTTAGAGATAGAGCCACCAAATTTGGTATTTATGCTCTAATATGCGTGCTAGATCTTTTGTTGGTTTGTCGGTTGCGCCCGACTGTGTGTTTTGAACGGTTTTATCAAATATAATGAGACAGTACAAAATCCAATCCAATTTTTAAAATTGGTTATTTATTGTTATTCTTTGATACCCAGCAAATCTCGGAGACTGATGAACAGGTTTAAAGATCGAGATTTGACCTACGCAGATGAACTGCTCAATTATATATCCATTCCATTGCGTCAGAATGATATAACTATTGTCGATGTTGTGATCAATTCGCCATAGGAGACAAAGGTTGTCACGCTCAGAGTGTAACACAGAATTTAGCTGATGTAAAGAGCCTCTGTACTAAAGCGTAACTATGTAGAGGATTAAATATAAAAGCAATTCTAGGTTCTAGGTGTTTAGTTCAATTTGTGCAGACTTACTCCTGGGATGCCGCTTGAGCTGGGCTTCAAATCGATTTAATCGATTTTTTTCTCGGCAATTGAATCGATTTTTGTTTCTACTTTTTGATTTTTTTTTTTCAAACAATATTTATTTAATTTTGTATGCATAATTTTTAGGTTTTTCCCTCACACTATCTGCAAATTGAAATTACCGTTTTTTTTTATTCATCGATTAAATTAATTTTTAGACGTCAATCGATTGAAAAAATCGACTCGAACCCAGCTCTATTGAACACTATTGAATTTCTCGCAGATAAAAGATACTTACACTTGGCCCATGTGGGTCTATTTGTACAATTCGACCAGAATTTTGATCTTTTGTGTAGAGCTCATGAATGATGCTCTATTATCTGGTTGTACTGACTGCCTACTACATAAAGAGCGGCCCTATAGAAACTGCTTATGGTTAACTTTTTACACCATTTTTGTTTATTTAGTTCGGCTCAAAGAAATCCATTCATTTGACCAATAATACGCTAAACGTAAGCTTGATGGTGTTTCTTCACATATCTCGCATGTTTTTGTTTAATTTGTTGTGGTTCTTGTATTCGCTTGTTGAAAGCACAATCAGCTTAAGGCTGTAGCTAACTTAAAACAATTTAACGAACTCAAATGAGGCTCCTAGTTGGCTGGCTGTGAAATGGGATCGACCTTGACGTCGGGAAACTTGAATTCGGGGAATTTGAGCATGTCCGTCTTGCCGTCGCTGCCGTACTGCTTGGCGACGCGCTCCAGCTCGTTCTTCATCTCCTTCTCAATCTCGGGATTGGAGTCGACCAGCTTGCCACCCCTGCAGCAATAAAGCTCCGATAATTAATCAATATAATTAACATATTCAATCCACTTACGCGCTCTTCTGCCTGTATTCGCGCACCTTGTCCAGGAAGAGCTGCTGGATGGGATCGGAGGCCTTGTTGAGGGCGGGGGCGACGATGGCAATGTTGCGACGTGCCTCGGTGCGCAGCACGCGGACGCCGGTTAGAATCGACTGCGACAGCATCTGCAACAGATAAATATTAAATATTATTTAATCATGTTTGGTGTTTAATGTTTGGTAACCTTAAAGAGGTTATGTAATATGTGTTGTTTGCGCTGCAAATGCAATTGCAAAATGCCCTGCTGCAGCATTCGCTTTTAATGTCTGCCGCTATAACTAAATTCAACACTTTTCATTTGATTTTTTAGCTGATTTTACCTTAATTCTTTTTTCAACGCACACTGTGTAGAAAATTGCCAATTGACTCCCAAACTGACAAAGCCTGTGTAGCACAAAAATACCAACGTTTATGCAAAAATGTACTAAAATATCCTCACGTTTTCAAACATACCAACTATCGAATACAATTATTATTATTAATTTTATTTGTGCAGGAAATGTTTTACTGAATTAAATACATTTAATTTAACGATTATTTACTATTTACATTTATTTAGCCAGAGCGTGAGCGAAACTTACATACAAATATCGATTGCAATCGAGTATCGATGAAGTTGCGTTCGCTGCATATCGATAGCTGTGCATGTTCCACGTCAATAAACATCGACGTTTTGAAAAATACGTTAATTATGGAAGCAATAACAATTTTTTTAATTTTAATGGGATTCTTGATTTTGTTGATTAACAATGCAAAAAATAAAAGGGGTGAGAGAGAATGGACTGGTGAGAGAGAATGGACTAGAACTGTTGAACTATATTTCGTCGAGGTGTCAAACGGTACAAGATCTCTAACAAGACACGTGTCATACTTGAAGAAAGCTATTTTGGGTGAATTTCTAATAGCGATAAAAAAGGAGGAATGTAGGAACCTGTGAAATATACGTCACACAATGTTCAGAGGTTCCAGGCATTTCGAATATAAAGTTAGTTCTAGTTGAGCTACAGCAGCGAGCAGTACTAAGTGGATTATATAAATATATATCTAATAAAGCGTACAGCGTGCGGATCCCTTTTATCGTGGCTGAAGCAATATCAAATTTACAAGTGTTTCTAAAGATACTTTTTTTTTTGATTAACAGTAATGCTTAGGAGAAATATTCACATGATGGCAATGATGGCCTTTTATCGGACAACTAAATTTTTTTGCAAAATTTGCTTTACAAGAAAAACAATTTCCTTTAAAAAAAAAAAAAAACATCGATAGTGGACCACTAACATCAATGTTTCCAATGTAAACATAGATTTTTCACTCCATCTACACTTCAAACGCTTGCTGAACGGAGAGAAACAATATATGTTACATATTTATTCCATTCAAGCAAGTATTTAAAGCATTTAAAATGGAAAAAATTAAAATGCAGGAAATCGACAGAGAGTGCGAGGACATGATCAATCATGCCGCTCTCGACTTTTACGGATTACTTCTGGCCACTTGCTCTTCGGATGGCAGCGTACGAATATTCAATTCCCGCAAAACCAACACGATTTTGGTCGAACTCAAAGGCCATCAGGGACCAGTTTGGCAGGTGGCATGGGCCCATCCAAAGTTTGGTAATATCCTGGCATCTTGCTCATACGATCGCAAAGTAATCATATGGAAATCAACTACGCCCAGGGACTGGACGAAACTGTGAGTGTCACTTTCAAGAATTTTCAATTGTCAGTGTTGCCAAGTACGCTCTTTTCCCGTTAAATCCGGCTCTTTTTTAAAGAGCATTTGCTAGAAAAATGTATAACTGCGGATGCGGGATTTTTTTTCCAAAACAATTATATTTCTGTCGCCATTATTTGCCTTTAATACTAGTAATTAAGCCCAAAATATCTGTGGCTTTAAAAAGCATAAAGCTGTTACATATTATATATTATTTATATGCTATTTAATTCATAGTTTTTTGATTGGCTTTTTGCTTCTATTTAATTACCAAAATATAAACGGGAAATTGTTATTTAAATAGTAAAAAAAAGTTATATTGTTATACAATTGAAGCACTTGAAATCCAGTAAGGACGCTGCCGTTCAGCCGGATGCACCCGGCTGTAGACTATCCTGCACAATATAGCAATAAAACTTTTTTTCCTTGTTTTGGTTTTGCGTCTTTGTTCCGTCAAAAAAGTCTGTAAAATAAAATATTTTAAAGTTCTAGAGATTTAGTCTTATAATACACACCAAAAATACCATAACATGCATAACGGCAAGTAACTTGTGAGATTTATGAGATTGTAATCTGTTGTTTGTTTTGGACAAGCATTGAAAAACTTAAGAATGACCTAGCTATTTTCTAGCCTAATCTGCAGAATTTTTTTAGCTTTATTTGAGTGTCCTTCCGGCCAAATACAGCTTTTTTGTCGACCGAAAATTGGCAACACTAGCGATGGTATTCTGTGTGCCTGCATGTGTGTGTGTCTATGCGTGTGTGCACTCTGATATGAACGGACGTACAATTGTATGTATGTTTGCATGTCGACATCTGTTAAAGCTGTTATCGTTGCCGTTATCAGCACAGAAGCACTAGACACGCACACAGCATGCCACAAGTGCCACGAGCAACTGCAATAATTTTCCTACTTTCCACACGTTAGGCACGAGCACAGCAATCACGATTCATCCGTGAATTCGGTGGATTTCGCGCCTTTTGAGTATGGTCTAATGCTGGCTTGTGGCAGCTCAGATGGCGCTATTTCCATATTGTCTTGCAACTTGGAGTATGGCGTTTGGGACGCCCAGAAGATACTCGATGCACATAAAATTGGTGTGAATGCGATTTCTTGGTGTCCAGCTCAAACGCCGGATCCGGCGTTTGATCAGCGTGTAACAAAACGTACTTGTACGCCCAAATGTTTGGTCAGCGGTGGCTGCGATAATCTGGTCAAGATCTGGCGGGAGGATAACGGTCGATGGGTGGAGGAGCATCGTCTTCGGGGACATTCGGATTGGGTGCGTGATGTGGCATGGGCTCCATCAATTGGCCTTCCACGCCTGCAGATAGCTTCGGCGTCCCAAGATCGACATGTAATCGTTTGGAGCAAAAACCATGATTCGGCACAGTGGACGTCCAGTGTTCTCCATACATTCGATGATGCCGTCTGGAGTATTTCCTGGTCCATAACGGGCCACGTATTGGCCGTTACAGGGAGCGACAAGAACGTATCACTCTGGAGCGAAAACAGCGAAGGTCTATGGATACGGATCAATTACGCGTCGGGTAATACTGTTCCATACAAGCAACCCTCTTCGGATTCTGAGCCTAGCTCCACCGTGTCCTATTCGACCCTATCAAGTTCTCAGCTGTCTTATTAGCATCTTTGTTTTGGAAGATATGTATATAAGCAAGCAAAAAATGTAAATAAATAAATTAATAATAATAATAATAATATAATTAAATAAAATATAGCCATACGATTACAATAATAACATGAAGTTATATGTCATGTCAGTTATATGTTTGTACTAATTTGAGTAATTTAAATTAATTTCTACCCAAAGGAACAATAAATTTACATATTAAAGTTTGTCAAAGTGATGAAGTAAAACTTCTTTTGTGTAGGCAGCATTGATTTAGCAAAAATGGCCTAGATGAATCTTATTTAAGTCTCCTAGATGATTAAAAATTTATAAAATATTTTTTAAAAGACTTGTAAATGGTACGCAGTTTTTCTTTAATATGTTAGATAAATTATTCAATACTTGAATAAGGGTTACATTAAATAAAAATGTAAAAATATTCCAAATATGACAAATAATTAAATAATTAATAATTAACAATGTTGTTATACCTTTTATGAGTACGGGGTATAATGATTAATAAATAAACAAATATTTACCAGAGATTTACTATTTATTTTAAGATTTGGGATGTGCATTGAACTCTGGGCTTAAATAAATTTAATTTAATTTAATTCAATTTATTAAATACCGGAGTAATACCTAATGCCACAATCGTAATAAAATGTATTAAACTTAAATTAAGCTTAGATTATAAAGCTTGATTTGTTGATGTTAGTTTTGAAATTAAACTTTGAGTTTTGTATGCCAATTCGAAAGCTTCGCATATTTTAAAGTGCATTTTTAGTACTTGGTAGAGCTTTATTGCAGGCTTAAGGTTTAACGGATGTAGTATAGAAAAGTCCAATGATTTCGAAACAGTTTATAAATACATAGTACTTTACATGACTGAAATTGACGCTGAATATAAAGCGAAATTAAACAGCTCATCCATATTGGAAATCTATTAGGGAAAGGTCTTTAGTTGGTTTTAAACAGAAAATTGCATTGAATAATCATCGCGATTTGTCTGAAATGAATTTTCGTTTTATCCTTCTTCAAGGTGCTAGCATTTTTAATTAAAACTATATACATATAATATATAGAAAAAGTTTGCTTAATTGAACGAAAACTACATTAACTGACTTTAAAACAAATTAAGTTGAAATAAACTTTTTGCAGAATCGCGATTTGAATTTTTTTTATTCTAATTGTTGCTTGAAGTATGCAAAAATTGCTGTAATTCTAGGCAAATACTTCAAATGTGAAGCCTTTCTTGTAGATTTCTGTCGGTTACACTTAATTATTGGCGTTACAATGGACTGGGCGCTATGCCCACATACTTCTAAATCCCTTTCACCCGGAGTATGCGTCACCTAAGTAATTGTTTATGGTGTTTTGGAGCAGTGAGGGTATGTACGGCTTAGGGGCGAGTACTCATACTAATTGTTGGCCCGTACGCGTCGTGCAAAAAAACAATCTTGGCCGGACAATGGTGATGTCATGGATTGCGTGCAGCTGAACCGTCATCAATATTACGGAGTCAAACCAAGTCAAACCAAGTCGCCAGCCCTGTGCGCCTACCACGGCCTCATGATACTGCACAAAAGTCTTGGTCTTGGCAAAAAATAAGAGAAAAAAACCGAAAAAAGGAGAAAAAACACACGGACTGGCAAACGAACTCGTAACCCGCAATCAGCGCGGTTTATTCGTGTTTACTGCCCTTCAACACATTCTCGCTCGCAGGATTTCGCTTGACCGCATTGTTTTGAATAGTTGCAAATGTGTTTATTTTTTGTATTTTGTGTTTTGTGTTTTGGTGAGCGGCATTGATTTTTTGAAATCATTTTTTGGCATTCGGAGCTGTGCTTTCGGTTTTATGTACTTCTGCTTGGCCTTTTACTTTCCCTACATGCGTAAATTTGTGTATTCGTAAGCGTAAATGGTTTTGACTTGAACTCTACTTACGTAAAGTTTGTAGTGGGAGTAGAAAGGCTAAAGAAATGCTATTGGTATCCCACAAAGCCCTAAAGCAAATAAATTGATCCTACATTCCAATCGGATATTTTACTTTTAAATTCAAGCACACTATCTGCATTCTAGGTCATTCTAGGTCTCACGTTATCTTTTTTATGAACTTTTAATGAAATCCAAAGACAAATTGCGGCTCTCTCAATATAACAATTAGACAAAAAAATTGTTGGATTATGGATTAATAGGGATTGATCAAAATCATAAAATTGTTGTTTGAAAAGTTTCTAAATATGTATATCACTAACAGAACCTCATTATTCAAATAATAATACCTATTGTTTATTTTTTTAATTTATAATTTGTTTATTATTTAAACAAGCAACTTTCGAAATAGTTTTATCTGACCAACCCAATTTTTACAATCATAAATCTTTATTTTTTATATCTTATATCCAGCCTTGTTTAGCACTTCAGAAAAAGATTTTAATTACGCTTTCCTTTCTGCATTGGAAATCAAAAATTTATAAAAACAATAATGCAAAACAAAAATAATACAGTCAGTAGGTTTAATAATATTTAAATTTATTTTTGAAATATTTTTTCCTAAAAGAATAAACAATGGTATTGGATAAAATATGATAATAAAATAAATTTTACATCTATGCCATATTTGCTCCATATTTTATTCTAATCATCTGTTTGTCAGAGCCCTTTTGTAAAGAGCAAAGAAAGTGCGATAAGGCAAACTAAGTCTTGATTACAATTAACAAACTATATTTAATCAAAGTCAGACTACTTTAATTCGTAACTGCCGCTCGGCTTCTCAAACGTATGAAATATTTAGAATGGAATGCAAAATGCTGGTAACAAAGCTGGCCTGTGGAATATGCCATTAAAGTGGTGTTTGTGCTGGGCCTAGGCGCAATTACAGTTAGCGATAATATGGAATTAAAGTACCTAAATTGGCATTCACTCAAGAGTTATAGTGGCTGGGTTGGGTTCCGGTGCGGTCCGGTTTCATGGCGCAAAGTAAACGTGATGACCTCTAAGCATGCTCATCGTCAGTTCCACAGATTTCGTGAGAAGATTATATACTTTGTATTCAGTTGGATATTTTGCATTTGCTGCTTTGTCGCATTAATTAATCATCGGTTAAGACCAACAGGGCAGTAAGGAATCGTTCTTTAATTACCGGCTATATTACCCCAGCGTGTAGCTGCGGAACCCAAATTTACAGTTTGCTTTTCCAAATTTCGTGCGTTTTATATATAATTTGCCATTTACTTTGCGACCTAGGACATTTATCAATAATGTCAGGAAAAGTATAGCCTGCGAATGTACACATAAATACAAACGTATAAATTAACTATTTTTATAAATAGCTCCGTCGAAAGAACGAACATGATCCATGTGGACTCTGAGTTGGGCCATTCCGCAGAAATTTCTTGAAAAATTTATTTAATGTAAAGCTAACATCGATAATGCTAATACGTAAAAATGTCAATAAACATCTTTACTCAAACTTTTTATTTTTAAATAAATTTTCCTATTTAATTTATGTTTTACCAAAATAAAATATCCAATAAAATAACCCTATTTGTATACATAGAATAAATTCATTTTTTTGAAATAGGCACGCCACAAGAACATTTTTCATAAGTTCTTTTTATTATGCTTTGTTTGGGGGCCATGTAAAATTAATTTCGCATGCTTGGTCGAAAATAAACGTAATTAGTTAAAATATTAGACGTTTAGTAAAGGGCACGTGGAATTTCTGTCACAGCAATCAAAACAATCGTTTATAACTAGATTAAACCCGTTGATAAGAATCTTCGCGTTTTAACGAACTTACTTCACACAATGTAGCCAAAAATAGCCTGGAATATCAAGAGCCGAAAGGAAATTTAAATACAAATATAAGACCTCAGAAATGTAGATAAGCAAAACCATATTAAATGTTTCACAAACTAAAATATAAATATGTATATTTTAAATTAAAAAAATATGAATATTCGACCGCTCTCTCTCTTAGTTGCACTCATCTTCTTCTTTAGACAACACACAAAATACATACATACATATGAATTTTTGTATGATTTATTTAAAAACTCTATCAATTAATGCGGGTCTACGATCTCTGCAGACCTTAACTCTACTATGGCTCAGATGTTGTTTTTTTTGGCATAAATTCCAAATGCTCAAGTGAATGTAGTGCATTTTTGCTTTTAAATTGATAAGTTATTTAATCATACATATATTTAATATAATTATTCATTAAAATAGCTTTTCAAGTTCCTCTACAACAAATATTATTTTGGGTTTAATGATATTAAGAGTTTATGAAGCATTTTGAAGGAGATTTGTATGCCTACAGTAAACTCCATATTTTATGGGTTAATATTATTTCTTAGTTTAAATATTAATAGTTAATATTTTAATCTTAATTTCAATACCATTTATATGTAAAATATTTCCTTTGAATTGAAAAATTAATATATACAAATTAAATTAAATAAAAATACAAAAATTTTAATTTTTGTTTGTTTTTTTTTTTCCAAAAATATATTTTGATTTTTTCTGGATTGAGGAAAAAACTCTTTTGAATATATCTATTTACTTTAGAAGTCATTAATTAAATGTCGCTAGCGAAGTCAAACTGGCCACTGTGCGTTTGTTTGCTGAGGCTACCGAGCAAAGATCTATAGCCTTTAAAAAAATGATCCCGTTGACATTTTCATTAAAAACTGATTAAACTCGACAGAGTGTTTTCAACAGATAGCTGCGAAATAAATTTTAATACAATTTTATTTTACAGATTGCTGAACATTAGGGATGACGAGGAAGGAAGGTGATGTAAACTTAGCTGATAAGCGCGATCATCGTCAAAAATTGGTATGCCCGTTGTAATAACTTATAAATTATTAAGTTAATTGTTTATGCGGTTTACTTCAATGTTACTACTGTTAGAGCTAATCTCTTTGAATAAATTCGGAAATAGAATAATTATATTTGATATTTATGGCTGTTCGTGGAACAATTCCGGCATCGACAGCATTAGTATTAATAGCATTGGAAATAGGCTAGGGGGAAACGCTGGGAATCCACGATGCTCGTGGCAGTTTGTTCCGACTTAATGTTAATATGTACAAGTCGGTTTGTTGTACACGTGTGTCAGAAGTTTGCCTAAACCATATCCGCTGTGTAGCTTTGATACGACAGGCAATTTGCTCTGCTCTGCATACCGAATGTTTCGCTAGTTAATTTGGGTAAGGTTATTCAACCCTAAAACATTCCTTCAGAGTATATTAATCTCTCATTTTTGGTAAATACTACTATTTGCAAATAACTTTCAATACCTCTATGTTAGGCCAACCGTATGACCAGCATTCCTTTCATAGGACTGAAAAAATATATTTCTTTATCTTTTATTATTTTTGTATTTTAATTGAAGTTCTGTTAATGTTCTATTACAATAAGAATTTAGATACAAACAGGGTGAGAAAATTTTATATATTCGTTATTTATTTATTTAAATGTTGACTAAGACCAGTCAGCCAAATTAATTAAATTACAAATTAAAATTAAGCATAATAAAAATTAAAATAAAAATAAATAAAATTCAAGATTTAAAAATAAAAACAGAAAATCTGGGAAATCTGTTAGATGTTCAATTTCAGATTAATATCATCTTCAAAGCAAGTATATTCTTTAGTAATATAAAAAAAACTTGAACAACTGTTGCCTAGTACAATTTATGATATACTAGATACTTATAACCGATAGAGGTACAGAGTATACTAATATATCTATGGTATTTACCTTTAATATTGAAATATGTTAGCCCTGTTTCTAATTTGCAAAATACGATTGCTCGATATGCAAATTGTGATAAGTGGAATTGCCAATTTGGACATGGTGGGCGTGTCTTGGAACCTTTGATGACCATTGTACTAGTAGAAGAAGCAACAAGCGCCCACTCAATATTGATGGTAGTGCAAGTAAAACGTAATTAGAACTCTCCGAAACACTCGAATAACAACCAAAGACCACAAAGAATAATGGCCAAAATATGTATTTGCTCTTGTTTTTAGCAAAAGTCGTTTTTGATGACGTTGTTGCAGTTGTTGTTGTTCTTATTTTCCATGTGCGTGCTAATACTACACTTTATGGTTTTGTTTCCTTAGTATGTATTAGCTTCGTGCACTATGGAGAATACAGCAAAATGACACACATAAATTCGCAACTCTGCTATAATACTTGCTTTGCAGCGGAACAGCCTTGACTTTTAATTTTATTTTAATTAAATTTGTTATTGCACTTTAAGCTGTAAAGTATAGATGATTGCGACAATTATGCAAAATATACCTGAACGGACAAAGAACTCGTAATAAACGTGTTATAATGCATGCTAATAGACTCCAGCTGTCACTTTCACAATCCATCTTCCAAACAATTGAAAGTCTACACACGGAATGAAGACATTTTTCCAAAAGTTAATTAACGTCCGAAAAAGTGCTCTTTTTCCCCATGGTGAAGCGTAAGCCCCAAAAACTAGGCTATGCAATGGCTCTAATGACTTCGCCATTATTATAATACACACGTAGAGTTATACCAGGACGAGGACGAGACGAGGACGAGACGAGGCCGCTCCGTTCTGAGTCCTGAGCCCAACAGCAGCAGCAACAACAACAGTGAAGCAAATCACACGAAGGTAAAACTGAAAAAATCCATCTTCGTTAACGAAACTAACACGAAGTCACTGCAAGTGCGTTATAGTCTAACTTATATGTAAATATATTAGAAGAATACCTTAATACACTGTCAAAAATTGGAACAATAATTTGACTAACAAAAAAAACTTATAATAAATTTCAATTTTAAATTACTTACAGCCAGTATTTTAAAGATTATCAGTGTGAGATCGATATGACGTTTACTGGCAGATTTATCGATTGTTTGCGCATTTGCCTCTTCGAGTTATTGCTGCTGATTTCACAGAGAAAGAGATAGAGAAATAGTGAGACAAAAACTAGTTGAAATATTTTAAACAAATAAGACAAAGTAAAACACAAATCGAAAACTCGTTTCGCTATGGCATTAACTCGACTTGCATATTAATTAGATGCAAACCAGAATCATTGTAATTAGCTTTTATGGTTTATATAATTAATGATAGCTAAAGAAATACTACGTAATTAAATCATATTGATCTGTTTACTAATTAATTTTTTGTTAATGAGAGAGAGTGTGTACACTTCGTCATGGCATTTGCCCAATTTTGTTGTGCCTCGAGTATGAGGGGGTCGGGAGGTAGGCCTCTCGGCTGGTATGAGCGCATAGTAAGTAGCTATCGAGCCGTCCACGGCTCCGTGTTGTTCTACAAAATTTAAGCTACGTGTGCGCTAGGAAATTCATCACTTGTATTTCGAACGTGCAGGCGGTTGGATCGTTGTTCTGCATCTTGCATTCGAGAAACCAAAACAAAACATTGTAAAGGGTTAAAACTGAATGCACGTATTGTCGATGCAAAAAATATTACATTAAAAACTGTGGTGAAATCATAGTAAAACTAAATAACATTTAAAATACTTGTGCGGTTTCTTTTGGTTTACATTTTCCTGGTGACAGCTGAAATATTTCGCAATTCTTTGAAACTCGAAATCGTTAGGATCTAAGTGCGTGTAACAACGTTCGCGCTTCTTATATAATACGTTTATTACCGCCTTTATTTTCACCGAACACGCTTAGTTAGAAGTGCACCAAAATGCAGCCCTTGAAGCGCTTTACACAATGTGGCAGCCTTACAATGCTCTTCGGCGTCTTCATCATCCTCTTCGGGGTCAGCTCGACGGCATTGACCACATTTGGCAAGACCAACAACCAGCCGCCGCCCACTCCGGGTCCCATAAGTGAGTAAATAGTGGGGTTTTCGAAATGGCATTACATTTATTCAAATAGGGAAATAAAAGATTAAAACAAGGCAGTAGACTTGGAGATGTATTACCTGTGAAGCAACATGTACTCCATATTTCGTATTGCATTTCATTAAATACAAAAATATTAGTCTTGAAATGGGCAAAGAATACATTTAATTAGATTAAAATTAAAAAGACTGACTAAATAATATTAATTTATTTTTGTACACCCGTTTGAAAACGATTGAAAAAAGTATATATTTGTTGTGCTTATTATTTGTTTACTTAAATTAAGCTTTAAAAAATACAAATTTGACTTTTTGACATAGCCAATTTCCCCGCTTTAATCACCAATGCTATTAATATTTGTATAACATCGCTTTTTTGTAGATACCTTGATAGTTTTAAAACTTTAAATGTTGGTTCAAGAAACAATCGAATTGGATCGTTAAACATATTTAATTATGACAAATATTCGCATTACTCTGAACAGATATAAAACTTAAGTTTAATAATGCTACTTAAGATATGTATATATCGCTCATTTACAAGAAGAGTGTTATAACTGAAATAAGATAAACGCGTTTCAAGTTTTCAATTGCCGTGTATCTCCATACAAAGCGGAGCGACATATTCTCTTCTCACGCTGTGAGTATTGAAGATCGGATAATAAAAATTTGACACAAGATAGATTACAAACCAACGAACATTACTGCACCATTAACTCAAAAATCGCGTGTTTTGAGTTATGACTTTGTAAATGAGCGATATGTACTTTGTATGTTATAGGAAATGTTTTTCGAATTTTAATTTGACTTGCGACGATCATGATAAAATGGATTAAATTCACATGGAATGTGTCGACAACTGCAACAGAAACGTTGGCAGAATAGACAATTTAAACACGAAATTTGTTGGCTATATTTATATAATAGTTTGTGAAATTATGTGTTTATACGTACGATTAGATCAGATCAGATAGGCAGGCAGAAAGACAGACGAACATGGTTATATCGGCTCAGCTCCTCATCCTCATTAAGAATATATAGTCTGTAAAGTTTCTAACTCTCAGTAGCTGAGTGTGATCAGTTAGAAACCGGATCGCTGGATACGTTCAATCTAGAAGATTACGAAAATTAACGAATAGTAAAATATCAAGTGGTGACCAAATATCATGTTTTACGACCTCTGAACCACTAAATAAAATCTAGAACAGTATAAATAAATATTGTTATACAATGCCGACCTTGTAGTTCTTTTTAGTGTCGATACATATAATCGTGAAAAGCGCATATTTTCAATTAAAATCGTTTATCTGATATATAACGCATATTATTTTGTTTTTGAAGATAGGCGTGGCATCCAACATTTACAATATGCTTACTCTGAATATATTATTCATCTGTCTCCATTCTAAATTTGGCTAATATTACTCTTGTAGTTTAATTGAAATAATATATCGACTCGGCTCAGGTCTGCCACGGCTTCGTCTGCCTGTTACATACATTTGTACAAAGTTAAACCAGCCTTTACCCTTTCAACGGGTACAGGGTATATTTACAAAATTCAATTAAAAATGTGGTTAACGGAAATGGCAAACAATTTAATCTAACTGTTAATGATGAACTCTACAGAACTCTTCAATATTCATATTGGCGGAAATCAATCTAATAATATGTATCGAATCCGGCATATCGCCCATAAACTAATCTGATTGAGAAATTGTAATACCGAAAAATCTGTACTGTATCAATAAAACCCGCCCACCAAATGCAAATCACACAAATGACATTGCGTGTTTGCGAGCCCCGCTAGCTAAATGGTTTTCTAGCTAGAAACCCAGACATAAATCAAAAATTGATCAAACAAGTCAGTCAAATGCAATGACAACACCGCTAATGGTTAAGCAAGACGGCAAATGCTAAGCGATAAAGTTAAATTATCGGAAAATCGGATATATTGTGTATAGTGTAGGCGGTACTTGGTATATCCCACACAGTAATAGGGTGTAATGGGTGTATGCAAAACCGTGTTTATGGTTTGAATTGCGTTAATTGCCATCGGAATTCTTGCCATGTCAATAAGAGATAGGCACCCGATAATTGGTATCCAGATAAGTCGCATGCTAAATGGGCATGCCCCTTTTAAGTAACCCTATTAGGTATTTATAAACATTTAATTGCAATTTGTAAAAACTTTTGACACTAGCATAATGCTAAATAATTGATATGAATATATATTTTTTGTTTTATTTGCAGTCAAAGGCCCCGAATGCTTGAACCACGACGATTGTGCTAAACTGGACCGTACCAGCTGTGTGAAGGATGCCAACGACTACAAGATGCGTTGCCTCTGCGGAGACGACTCGCCGCCCTCGAATGGATGTCCTGATGTGCTCAAAGGTAACACGAATCAAGAAACAAAAGCTGGAAGCCAGCTGCAATGCTGTCAACTGAATTGAATAAGGGCATCTCGTAAGACTTGAAAGCGTCAGTACGTACCTAATTGCTAGACACGTGTATTACATTTATAATTCATGGGACTAGCTTCTTGGCACTTGCCTGCATTGTTTGCCAGTGACTCAGCGAAGAGCTGCCTCTAAATGATAATTAAACAAAGCAACTACGTACGTACACTAACAAAAATAATTTATATTCAGTGACTGTCAACCAGTTCAAATGCACTAAGGGCACAAATTTAATTAAACTAAAAATTAGGATATCCGAATGCAAATAGTAGTATGCCCATTTAATTGATTTAATTTCATTTAACTAATAACTTAATTTTTAAATGTACACCTAAAATCCAAGTGTATTTTATTTTTAGGCTTCTTTAATCAGGTCTACGCTGCTAATTTAGTTGAGTTTATGTATGTACTTTGTATGTTGCTATTAATTTGGGATGTGAGTTTCCCATGGGAACTATAACTCTTGTAATTTGCAGAAGCTTGCTTTATAGTTTAAATGTTTTAACTTCATAATGCATAGCATAGAAAAATTTAAAATAAAATAAAAACTTGAATAAACTTGTAAAATTATATGAGTATATTAGGGATATGTTAAGAGAATTGATAATATATTGAATAACCAATAAAATTGTTATTTAACTCATATTTATTTCGTTATGTATTTGTTACAGGACTGCGACACAAGTGCAACAGCAACAATGATTGTGAGGATGGAATGGTTTGTCAATTTGAGAACAACAATCGGACAATCGGGGTTTCCAAATTCATGTCGAGTAAAACCAAACTGTGTCTCTGTGACAACGACAATGGCTATGTGGAGGATATATTGCACGATATTTGCAGTGGAGGTGAGTTGCAGTTGATTTGTTTACTCCAAGTGCAATAATATTTATAATATGCTTTATTACTCTTTTTAGCCAATCAACAAATTCTGGTAAACTTTTTTGCATCCGTATGTTGCATACTCGCGCCGTTCTTGATCTGCGCCACGAGCATGAGAAAGCATTTCTAGAAGGCTTACTTCAACGACAACAAAACAAACAGCAAATGTAACGCAATCAATTTACGTTTATGTCCTTTAGTGATCCTTCGAATGTGCCTCAAATAACGTATAAAAGATCCTTGTTCAACTACCCTTTGCTCCATGAATTGAAAAAGCTATAAAACTGGTTATATTAATCGTTAAATGCAATACATACCTTAAACATACATACATTTCGCAGGCCCAAATGGCGTTCTATTGCATAAGTTTCATAAGTACCACCGTCGAAATTTACTAGCTTTTCACTAAAAGTCGCGCTATATATCTACATTGTAATCGTACTATGTCTAAGAAAGAATTCAATATGTATAACCCTTCGATCACTAGTCGTAATATGTAAATCAATTAGTAAACAATTGTTGTCCAATTTACTTTGATGCATAAAATAGAACAATTCAGCACACTTCTGTCAAATAATTTTGTACTTGAATGTAAAACTCCAAACCCAAAACTAGACATGCCCAAATATTGCAGAGCAAACAAACCTGTTATATTATTATTACTATTATTATTATAATTATAATGGAAATCGCTTTAACAATGTAAAACACAAATATTCGCACATGTAAACCTTTTACAAATTTACACTTAAAATCTTGAATTTGAAGCATTAGCATTGCATCTCAAACAATTTTGTACGTTTGCAGTTGGCAAGTTTTATCATTGAAAACGTTTTGTCCGTAGCTGTTAAATTTTATTAAATAAACGTTTAAAAAGTACTCCCTTTGTCTATTATTTACAGAAACAATCAAGACTAAGATATTTTATCTATAATACATTGAATAATAATCATTCGAAAAAATCATCCCATAGCCAACTTATAATAATTAATAACCAATATGTTTCTGTTTTATGTTTAAGATATTTTAAAGTACATATTTAATTTTTTTCAGAGACGGTTTTTTTTTGTCATTAAGTTAGAATTTTTAATTGGGGTTTTGAGTTTTATATCAGCATTATGGAAGAGATCGTTTGTTTGTTTCCCTTTACTGCCTACTGTCTGTTGCATCCCACTGAAGCGGTTGTCTGTATTAAATACAACTTTTACAGTAATGCTCTCTTTCTCTCTCTGTCATTCTCCCTCAGCTTTCAAGCTTAAAGCTTAATAGTTTCGGTACTTCAAGCTCACTGTTTTAAGCTTTCACACAATAAATAATAAGCTTAAGGTTTTTCGAGCTGCCAATTGTTTACGTTCGCTCAAACTGATTGTATTTATTTTTATCGCTGTGTCGGCAAACCATAAATGCGTTAAATTAAACAATAAAAAATATACTAAACGGATATATTTAAATAAATAATATAAGTAATGAAAACGCCGTGAAATAAAGTATATCAATAACTATAGAGATATGTGCCCATACACAAATAATTCACTCATTCTAACAGACGTTCTCCAACGTACATTATAATAGATCAATTTGGTTGTACGAATAAATAATTTCAATAGATGCTTAATTATTTTTGTTTGCAATTCCATTGAACTCGAGCTGAGCACACGGCCGATTTGTTGGTTATTTAGAAAGCAGTTTAAAATTTTTAGGCTATGAGATCATTTAATAAAGTAACAATAAATAATACAAATAAATCTTTTAAATGTAGGGTTTATAGAGAGTATGTTGCAGTCGAGCTTTAGAATAATTTAATATTATAAAAGTCCATGGCGTACAATAACAACACAACAGTTGCATCTAAATCGGAAGCGAGTGTAGAGGAAAAATTGATCAAAACGGTAAAAGTAGTTAATATATGAACTAAAAGCAATTTGTGTTTAAACAATTGTTTAGAAAGTTGTTGTGTTAGTGTTTGGACTTAAAAATAAGATTAGAAATGAAATTCAATCCGGCATTGGATCATGTTTATGTAAATGATGCATTCAAATGTTCCACAATAAACATCAACTTTAACTCATCGGAGGAAAATTGCTACAACTCCAGTTTAAATGGAGATCTCAAAGGATCTAAGAAGTTGCAGTGTAAGTAACCTTCCTGTTTTAACCCATTTTCAGTGGGTACAGGGTAAAAATATCATATAATTTACTATTGTTTGACGAGGAGTTACAAAAATAAGCAACATTCGAGCGAATATGTTTGAAATGTTCTCAGTCGATACTACAACAGACAACCTTGACAATGATTTGTGCGCATTCAAAAATAAACTACAGTTGTAACAATGCAGGTGAATAATCTATGAATAGGAGAAGTAGAGTAGCGCGTGCTGAGTACGTGTTATTTTGAATTATATTCACAAATTTGGCTAACTCAACTACAACTAACAAGTTAGTTATTTCCGTTAAGCAGATCGATTTGGTGCAATTTTTATAATGATAATTATCGTATTATATATTTACCGGTGTATACCGTAGTACTTATGATCGTGAAATTTAAACTATATTTTAGCATCTGGGGATGTTAACTATCCGGTTGATAAGCTGGAGCACACATTGAGCTATCTCAGATTACGCAAAGAGCGAATATTTAATCAAAAAACACTATATAAAAGATTGCCCTTTCTGAGATGGTTGCCCCAGTACAGCGCAGAGGATGCGGTCTGTGACTTTGTGGCAGGCATCAGTGTTGGACTTACCATCATACCACAAGCCCTCGCTTATGCCGGCATCGCTGGGCTTCCCGTCGCGGTAAGCACAAATTCCACTACCAGATTTCTGCTCTATTTTATTAATGGAAGAATTTATTACTTCTAGTACGGCTTGTATTCGTCCTTTATTGGGAGCTTTGTGTACATATTTCTGGGCAGCTGCAAGGATGTACCTCTTGGACCCTCAGCTATAGTTGGGCTGCTCACTGGGCAAGTGGCAGGCGGATCTTGGCAGAAATCGGTATTACTTTGCCTACTATGCGGGGTTGTGGAACTGCTGATGGGCGTGTTTGGTCTGGGCTTTCTGATAGATTTCGTGTCTGGACCAGTTGCATCTGGTTTCACCTCTGCCGTCTCGCTGATTATACTCAGCTCACAGATCCAGGGCTTGCTGGGCATAACGGCTGGTGGGCAAACATTCACGGAAATCTGGAAGCAAGTATTACTAAACCTACAGCATACGCGACCTGGCGACACTCTGCTAGGCATCACCTGCATTGTAGTCCTGCTGATGCTGCGTGCACTGTCCACGTGCCATGTGCAATCGAAGCCGTTGAAGAAAACCCTTTCGATTGTGGGCACAGCGCGCAATGCGATTCTAGTCATTGTCTGCTGCATCATGGGCTACTTGCTGCACACCGAGGAAGGGGAGCACACGATGCCGTTTCGAATCGTGGGAAACATACCGCCGGGACTGCCCAGTTTAATGTGGCCTCCGACATCGCTGAGTGCCAACGAGAGCACCAATCAGGTGTCGGAGAACTTCATGGACATGGTTCATGACATGGGCTCCGGATTGATAGTCATTCCATTGATCTCGCTCATGGAGAGTATTGCAATCGCCAAAGCCTTTGGTGAGTGTTATTATAACCATTTCTTCGGTATTTCTATAATACAAGGTACGGCATCTTTTAAGTCTGTATGAACTAAAATCAACTACAGAGTTTTAGAAAAGAGATTTGCTTAGAGTGATTTTAAAGACAATATTAATCTATCTAGTACTATGGAACCCCATAAAATATGCCATTTTGTATGGTTAGCGTTTCCGAAACGAGTACATTCAACTCATTAAATTGACTATTAGATAGGTTTTTTGATATTTTCAACAAGAAGGTCCATCAGGCGTTTTACATTAAATTGCAATAAGGTCATATTTTAAAGTGACCCATGTGATATTGCCTTTAAAGTTAGTCTAATGCAGAGGTGCCCAAAAGCTGCTTATGGGCAGAGCACGCACCAAATAAAATCACCAACACTTAGAGCCACGAGAGCAACGGCTTGGGAACCTCTGGTCTAAACTAATTTTGATGGATCGAACTGATAAAAAATGAATCATTTTTGTGTTAGGCAATATTTAAAATGCTTATAAAATTCCCAACAGCGTCTGGCAAACCGGTTGATGCCTCGCAGGAGCTTATCGCAATTGGCGCTGCCAATATACTAAACTCCTTTGTACAAGGATTTCCCATCACGGGCGCATTGAGTCGAGGGGCCGTCAACCATGCCAGTGGGGTGCGCACCCCTCTGGGCAATATCTACTCGGGATCGTTAGTCGTGATGGCCCTACTATTCCTTACGCCGTACTTTTACTTTATACCTAAATCCACACTGGCCGCGATTATAATGACTGCCGTGGTATTCATGATTGAAATCAAAGTGATCAAACCCATGTGGCGAGCCAAAAGTAAGTGCAAAGAATTGAACCAAGTTGCATTTTATAATATATTTTTGATTAGAAAGCGATCTGGTGCCCGGAGTTGCCACATTTTTGGCTTGCCTGCTGCTGCGCCTGGAGTGTGGCATTCTGATCGGCATTGGCATCAATGTGATATCCATATTATACAATGCTGCTCGACCCAAGCTGAGCGTGGAGATTCTAACTGCTCCCGGAGGCATTGAATACCTGATGATTACGCCCGATCGCTGTTTAATATTTCCCTCCGTGCAGTACGTACGGAACTTGGTTAACAAACACTCCCAGCGCCAGAAGATGCCGATCGTCATAGATGCCTCACATGTGTATGGGGCTGACTATACTACGGCGACCGTTATAGATTCACTTATAAGCGAATTTAATCAGAGAGAGCAGCTGCTGTTTTTCTACAATATGAAACCAAGCCTCTGTGAACTCTTTCAGCAAGTTTCTAATGCAAAGTTCGTGGTATGTTATCAGCAAGAACAGCTGGGAAATTTGCTAAGGGAATATCACTCTTCACTGAAAAGCGCAGAGGCGTAATATCTATATCTATAAATTATAAATGCCTAGTAAATAAACAAGAAATCCACAAGAAATCTCAAATATATTTCACATAGTTATATATCACGAATGCACCTAAATATCTAAAATATAGCCGATTTCTCACAATTCACGTTTAAATTTCAAAATAATAAAAGAACACCAAATATGGCGCCAAACTGCATGTGTTGCAACTGTGCAAGCAGACATCGTTTTAACTAGCATGAATGTTAGCGCAATGTTAACGCAAAAAGAGCAGGCGCAGTTATCGACATAAGCTTATCGATAACGGCGAACACCGCGTGCGTTTCGTACGCATTTTTAGTTGAAACACATTTTACATTGCAAATTACAAGTAGAATAATAACTAAATATAATGAAACGCCTAACGGACGAACGTACGAAAATCCTTTTCGCCAAGCTAGCTCAATAGTAAGTGTGTTCAGTACGCAAGTAACGATGTGTCAGTAATTGTGCTCCCCCATTTTCAGCATCGGCACCAACGTGCAACAGTTAATAGATCGTCCAGATGGCACCTACTGCTTCCGGGAACATCGGGATCGGGTTTACTATGTGTCGGAGCGCATATTGAAGCTGAGCGAGTGCTTCAGCTATAAGCAGGTGGTCTGCGTGGGCACCTGCTTCGGCAAGTTCTCCAAGACGAACAAGCTGAAATTCCACATTACCGCCCTGTACTATCTGGCGCCCTACGCCCAGTACAAGGTCTGGGTTAAGCCCTCCTTCGAGCAGCAGTATCTCTATGGCAATCACATACCCAAATCGGGCCTAGGACGCATCACCGAGAACGCTGGACAGTACCAGGGCGTCGTTGTCTTCTCCATGAACGATTTGGCCCTGGGCTTTGGAGTTCTTGCGCGATCTACAACGGACTGCAAGACCGCGGATCCCCTGACCACCGTCTGCTTCCATCAATCGGACATTGGAGAGTATATACGCGCCGAAGATACCCTATTTTAGTGTTAGCATAATTGCCCCTTTTCTATGTATGTTACGCATATTGTGTAAGTTAATAAGACGTCCCTCGGGAATCAAATCAATTATTATTTTTATTCCTGTACTTAAAAATAATACAAAAGGGTATATTAGGCTAGTGCAAGTGGGCGGTGTGTGTAACGGGCAGAAGGATGCGGGACAGACCCCACAAAGTACATAAATATCGCTCATTTACCAGAAGAGTGGCATAACTCAAAAAAATGCGTTTCGAGTGCATGTGCATGTACCACTGCAGTGGTGCCCTAAACAGCACTCATATATATATTCATTCATATATATGTATATTCATATATATATATATATATATATGTATATTCATTTATTATGTTTAACTGTCCTTAAAAGCGCATTCAAATCACAAGGATAATAATGCAGCAATATTGCAGCTTTTGCCTTGTTCGCTCTCTAGATGCACATAGATTTGCGTGTTTTTATTATACCCTGTGCCCATTTGAAAAATGGGAAAACAGGGTTAATAACTTTGTGCGAATGTATGTAACAGCCAGAAGGAGGCGTGGCAGACCCCACAAACTATATATATTCTTGATCAGGAAGACGAGCTGAGTCGATTTAGCCCTGTCTGTCTGTCCGTCCGTCTGTCCGTCTGTCTGTATGAACGCGTCGATTTCGGAAACTACAAAAGCTAGAGAAGTCGTTTTGGTTGCTATGGGTAGGTACATACCATACGCAGATCAAGTTTATTTCAAATTGTTGATGCCACGTCCCCTTTACGCCCAAAAATCAATAAAACTCACACAACCTCGTGTTTTTTACTATAAAAAGTTGAATAACAAGCGTAATATTAAACACAGAAGGTTGTTATTTGGAACTTAAGCTCTCTTGTATTATATTTAAATATCCTGAAAAGCGCAGTGAAATCGGTTAAGAAACACAGGAGATATAAGCTTCACAATAGTTGAACTTAAAAGTTCAAAAACAAGCGTAATATTAATCATAGAATGTTATTATTTGGTATATATACTCTCTTCTATTATATTTAACTATCCTGAAAAGTGCATTGAAATCGGTCAATAAACAAAGTAGATAAAAGCTACGCAATTGGCAGCGCAGCCCAGCAGTGCAGCAGCAGCAGCGCAGCGCAGCTGGCGCACGTAAAAAGGGAAGAAGAGGAAGTACTGCTGATACGCTTTGTGTGACAGTTTTATAAAATTGTATATAAAATAAAAGGCACAGGGTATTCTACAGTCGGGCCCGCCCGACTGATCTGTGCCGTCCGACTGATCTGTCCCGCCCGACTGATCTGCCCTGTCCAAAATTTTTTGTTTACGTTTTCAATGGCAGAACAGCTGATCGCGTGATGCATCTTTCGTATAAACCAGAGGTGCCCATGCCATAGCTCTCGTTGCTCCGTAGATAGGGCTGTTGCTCTTTCTTATGGGGACATCCACACCGTATGTGTGAGCGCGCTCTCTCGTAAGCAAAGCATATTACACAAACAAATCGCCTTGGTTTTTCTCATTCCACTCATTTCTGCCTGCTCCACAGTGGGCAATTTAGCGTCGCTAGCGGCATTTAAATAATAGCTTGTAAGAAAAATCAAAATATTATTAGGTTTATAAAATGTTTTTACAAATTTTTTTTATTGTTTTTTAATACTTTTATTTTTTAAAATGTTTTGTTATATTTTGATTTTTTATATAAATATTTTTGTACATTATTATTTTATAAACAAATTACAAATAATATTTACAATTGATATAAAAATGATTGACATATTTTTGCTAATAAAATAAAAATTTCTTTGCATAAAATATTATTAATAAAATGCTATTAAAATTTGTAATTAAATGCCGCTAGCGAGGCTAAAATCCCCACTGTGTGCTCTCGCAAGCTAGGGTTTTTTTCTTGGAATTTCATGCGCTTTGTTGTTGTGTTGCCGAAATACATGCAGTGAGCGAAATCAATTCTGTTTATTTATTTCGATCAGAATGTGCGCAATCGCAGAGCACATTTAACTAAAATTAATGAAAATATAAATAATTTGTTGTGTGGATTTTAAGTTGATATTTCTTGATTGAAATGAAAATGTTTATTCTCGTTTCAAATTGGATCTTCACGATCTTTTCATTAAAAATATTCACATAATTTTTTTTCAGTGCAGCAAATAGAAACGAAAAAAATGCTTGCGTCTATGTATTGGTTTTTTTTTTTTTATTCATTAACAAAGCTTAAGGATAAATATACAAAAAACAATAAGGGATGGAGATGGCACTACCCTGGCGCCCACGGTACGGGCCGTAAAGCAATGCTTCGCGGGAGATGGGGTAGTACCAACTGAAGCAGCTATTTAAGAGCCGCGTCTGGCTCGTTCTTCGATGCGTAGTTGCGTCATCACGCCTGCGGCGAAGGTACACACTGCCTCCCAATTCTGTATGGACTGCAGCATGCTGGGCACCATGGTGCTTGCAGTGAGTCGTCCGCGGATGGCGACTTCCAGCTGGGATCTCAGTGTAGTTAATCGTCCACACTCAAACACGATATGGTTGGCGTCCTCTATAATGCCGTTACGACACTCGGGGCACTCGTCGCTGTCGTCGTGGCCGAAGCGCTTGAGGTACGCCCGAAAGCACCCATGACCCGAGAGCAATTGAGTTAAGTAGAAGTTTACTTCCCCGTGCTTCCTATGGAGCCAGGCTTCCAAGTTGGGGATGAGGGAGTGCGTCCATCGTCCCTTTGTCGACGAATCCCAGCTTCGTTGCCAGCGTTCGATGCAATGCGCCCTCGCCGCAGTGCGAACGGTGGTTGTCTATGTATTGGTGTTTTTATTTGTGTGTATTAGTGCTTGCTCTTCTGTATTCTCAGTTTGGGCACCTCTGGTATAAACACTTGCATCATGTTTTCGAATAATCTGGTCAGTCTAAATTCGCTATCTTGTTTTCAAATAATCTGGTCAGTCTAATTCCGGTATAAGCTGACGCTGCAAGCTTCGTTGCCGACGCAGCCACGCCTGTTCTTTCTGGAAACTTCGCCGCAGCCTCCGGTTCATTTTGGCTACTATGGATACTACACCTGCTGCAATGTCGTTCCGTGAGGACAAATTGTACTGTCCACACATAGTGTCTCCAAATCGCCTGCACAAAATGCAGGTAATGTTCCGATCGCCACCAGCAATCTATGAAATACTGAAGCAAGGTAAAGTGAATATCGAGCGCCAACTCCCCATTGTACGCTAATATCTTCTACGGCTTTTAGCCAGCTTATATGATTTCCCGAATAAAATACTGCTTCTTGAGAAGGACGGAACTAGGCTGTGTAATGAGGGATTAGTGCATTACTACATAGACAAGGGTGCCTCCTTTATGGTTGTGAATAATATTAACGATTGGAAACCGGCGATGCAGGAGCATACTGATAACAGCGACAGCGAATCCAATTGTGGGGCAAAGCTGCTTAAAGTATTGCAGGAGGAATTAAATGACATAAAGGGTAAAATTCACAAGTTGGAGAATCTGTTAGCTGATAAATGTAAAGTATGAGCCACTGATGAAAATGCAAAATAAGAATGAATTCCTGCATATAATATAAATAAATAAATAAAAGAGATTCTCTGAATCAAAACATATATCATATCGCTTGTTTATTAGAAGAGTGTCATAACTCAAAAAAGTGCGTTTCGAGATAGCGCCGTGTATCTCCATACAAGGTGGAGCGACATATTCTATTCTCATGTTGTGTGTATTGAAGATAGGATAATGAAAATTTGACACAATATATCGCAAGCGAGTCTTGCGCCACAACAACTGGCCAAACCGATACTCAAGTCAACCGTCGGTCAGTTTGTGGGAGAGAAAGTTCAGAGTTTACGATACTTTAAAAAGAGCTCGTTTTCGGTTTTTAAACACATACCAAATTTTGTTTAATTTTAGTACATATTGCATATACTGCGTGATGCATCACAATATAGAATATTCGGCCGCGTTTTCCATAAGACTTCTGTGGTAACAAGTAGAGCCGCGTAATTCAAGATGCGACTATTACGCAAAAATTGTGCCTGTGTTTTGCCTAGTATTTCGATACAATTTAGTATTTTCCGTACAAAAAGTGGCATTTCGATAGCAAACAGCTGTTTATTACAGTTAACTCATTTAAAAACGCCAGCAAATAAAATTTTCTTGTTGGTAAGAATATATAAAATTGTTTTTTTTTTATTTTTAGGGTATAATATTACTGTAATGTAGTCAATTCTACCATAGTGGTTTATAATCATTCCATTACATATAAACAATTGTACATAGTTAGTCCTATTAAATACGGTTATTAATAAAAAATTAAAGAAATGAATGATAAGCGCAAAAAACGTGAATGGGCCGATGCAATATTATTTCCAAATGCACCATTTTAAATATTGTTAGTCATATTTGTGTCCTATAACTATTAAAAATGGGTAAAAATATATATTTTATTTTACAATTTTTAAATATCCTTAAAAGCGCATTCAAATCAAAATCAATCGCTCTCTAGATGTACATTAATTTCTGTGTTTTCTAGTTTGTTTACGTTTTGAGTGGTCGAAAAGTTGTTCGCTTGATGCATCTTAGTGTAAACACTTGCATCTTGTTTTCAAATAATCTGGTCAGTCTAATTCCGGTATAAGCTGACTCTGCAAGCTTCATTGACGACGCCACGCCTGTTCCTTTTGGAAACTTCGCCGCAGTCGCCGGTTCATTTTGGTCCCTACTACTGCTACTACCATGTCGTTCCGTGAGGACACATTCTACTTTGCACACGTAGTGTCTCCATGTCGCAAGTACAAGATGCTGTTTATGTTCCCATCGCCACCAACAATCTTGGGCATACTGCTGAGAGGTAAAGTGATTATCGAGCGTTAACTCTTTATTGCACGCTAATATCTTCTACGACTTTTAGCCAAATTAGAGGGTTTCAACTATGAAATACTGCTTCTTGAGAAGGACGGAACTAGACTGTGTGATGACAAAACGGTGGAAATTTTCATAGACAAGGGTGCCTCCTTTATGCTTGGGATTAAATCTAAGGAGTGGATACCGGCGATGCAGAAGCATACTGATAACAGCGACAGCGAATGCACTTGTGGGGCAAAGCAGCTTAAAGTATTGCAGGAGGAATTAAATGAGATAAAGTGTGAAATTCACAAGTTGGCGAATCTGTTAGCTGTTAAATGTAAAGTATGAGTCACTGATAATAATGCAAAATAAGAATGAATTCCTGCATAAAGTGAATAAAAGAGATTCTCTCAATCAAGACATATATCTGTTTGAATACCAATTTTAAAATTATTGAAGGCAAGTCAACCGATTAACATTGGCTATCGCTCACACTCACTCGAATTAATCGATAAGCATTGTTTTGCTTATCGTTTTGTGATGTTAGGGATGGAATTGCGAATGCAATTCGGAATGCAAAATTCACTTTCATTGACTTGTACGGAAAACAAATAAATATGAATTGCATGAAATGCAATGTGGTGTTGCTAAAATCGTTGAATGGAATATAGAACTGTCAATTCGGGAAAAGAACTGCAACTAAAATGGACTCTTCGTCCAATTCTCGTAATAAGCTGCCCATAGTTTATTCTAAGAACTATTCCGTACACTTCGGAGGTCTTGAGAAGCTGCATCCCTTTGATGCGGCTAAGGGCAAACACATACAACAGGTGAATAAAATAATATAAGCCATCAACAGTCACGACTCAGCCTGGTTATATTTTGTAGTTACTTGTAAAAGAGCTGGCACTGGACCAGGGGGATTTCTACAGCCCCACTGAGATTACCAAGGAGCAGCTGCTGCGGGTGCACACTCCCAAGTATTTGAGATCCCTGAAGTGGAGTGCTAATGTGGCTTGCATAGCGGAGGTTCCAGTTCTGATCTTTGTGCCCAATTTCACCGTACAGAGCGGATACTTGCGTCCTATGCGTTACCAGGCGGCCGGCTCAATATTGGCCGGAAAACTGGCATTGGAGTACGGATGGTCCATCAACTTGGGTGGCGGATTTCATCATTGTTGCTCCTACAAGGGCGGGGGCTTCTGTCCCTATGCGGATATTACCCTGCTGCTGGTGCGCCTATTTGAACTGGAGCCATCCAGGGTGCGAAGGGCAATGATCGTGGACTTGGATGCACACCAGGGAAACGGTCATGAGCGTGACTTTCAAAACGTTGAGACTGTCTACATACTGGATATGTACAACGCTTTTATATATCCGAGAGATCACGAGGCAAAGCTAAGCATCCGCTGTGCCGTCGAGTTGAAACACCTGACGGAAGATGCGTATTATCTAAGGCAACTCAAACGGTGTCTGATGAAAGCGTTATCCGAATTTAAACCAGATATAGTCATCTACAATGCCGGCACCGATGTACTTAAAGGCGATCCCCTGGGCAATTTGGCCATTACTCCAGACGGTGTAATCGAACGGGATCGTCTGGTATTTAGCACATTTCGTGCACTCGATATACCCGTCGTCATGCTGCTCAGTGGCGGCTACATGAAGAGCTCCAAGCGAGTCATAGCCGATTCCATCGTGAATCTGCGCAGATTAGGATGGCTGTCCGTCAACTAGGCGTCGGTCTTTAGCATAGGTTAATCACTGTGATTCGTCAACTGGGGCGCTTACTCGTAGAGTGTAAACTGTTGCTGTGAGAGATAACTTTCGTAGGATGTCCAATTTATTATTTATTTATATTTTTTTAAATATAAAATTGTTTTTTTTTTCTATTTGGTAATGAAGTTATTTCTACCATAGGGAATTATAAATAATTCAAGTGTATATATATAGTCCTATTAAATAGGGTTATTGACGTTATATTCGTCTAATTGGCAAATCATTTGGATGCATTCGTTGAAGCCTTCTCCTCATCCTTATTCAGTGAATACTTCTCGCTCTCTGGAGTCTTTGTGCCAGCTGGTTTGGATAGTATAGAAGCTTGATCCGATATGCATTAGCTTGAGGGTTAATAATATCTCCGGGCAATGTTACCCGGAGCTCCTTTGTAATATATCTATTACTTGGTATATTCAAGCCGCACCAGATATTCTGCACAAGATTTTAGATTGGATTACACGAATTTTATATATGCAATATACTTGTATTCCATATCTCCAAATGGGTGCCAGAATAACTATGTAAATACTTGCTTTGTTTTTAATCGATAATTTGCTCCTATCATTAAGAAGCCAAGTCATGCTACTCGCTTTTGTTTAAAGACGCTTAACTAGGATGTCCAAAAGAGAACTTAAACCAAGTATGGATTTGTTAGGTAGACATTGTTTATTAGATCTGATTACTCTTCATTTGAATCTTCTGTGCATATTTACAGTTGGAGTCTTTTAATATTTAACAATATGCATAGAATTTTGAGCCAACACGGGAGAATTCCATGCGTACATTATTTCTGCGTACAATTGCTAAATATGATACAAATGTTATAGATATACGTATAAATATGTTTCTTAATAAAGCGTATAAATACAAAAATACGTACGAGTAATGTTTATTTACGATTACTTAAGCTAATTAGAATATCATTTAGTGTCTTTTTCAAAGGTTTTTCAGTTTTTTATAGACATAGTACAGAATTCCAATGGTAGTTGGTAAAATTTTAGAAATTTTTGTTTATGTTTGCAGCTTTGCTATTTTCCTCTCTTTAACAAGCCGTTGGTGGCGGCATTCTAGAATTGTAAATTTAAATGATATTAATATCAATTCAGTGATTAATGTTTAGTGGAAAAACTATGAACTTTGTTCTAGACATTTTGCATGCACAGCTTAGTTTTATGTTGAGTGTGCTGTTGGCGATTTTGCTGCAGAGCAGCAGAACAGTCAATTAAATAATCTAAAAAAATACGAAAATAAAACATTAAATTCAATGGTGTTCAAGGAACATAAAATGATGCAAGTAGCATAAGATGATATTTCTACTATTGTTACTACGGATGAGCATTGCGAGTGAGTTTGTACTCGATTGGAAACTTACGCTGCATTACTAGCAGGCACGTCCTCAAAGAGAACCTCCCAACGAGAGCTGACAATGTATATTAGGCAGAACGATATAATGAACACAACAATGCCGATGCTCAGCGTGGTTATTTCGTGCACGTTGGAGGGACGCAAGAAGATGCGGGCGCTGAACTGCGACCAGGTGGATTCAGTCCATGTGGAGTACTTTCCCGAACCCCAATCGTAATCTGCCAAAGGAGACAAATTGATATTAATAGGAATTACAATGCTGAGACAGAAGACGCACCTTTGATAAGAAATGCTGGACTCAGGGCATGTGTATAGTTCTGCGTACTCTGGCGACATTCGCCAGTTCCATTAAATCCGGCAAAGTAATGCAGGGGCAGGTAGGTGCAGTTCTCTTTTGCCACACTTGGCTGTGGCCTGGACAGCAGATATCCCAGCACGCGGTAGGTCCAACCAGAGGACTCTTGAGATCCGCCCAATACGCTTATATAGCTGAGGCAAAACCAATTATTATATGCTGCATATCAAATGATGAACACTCACCGCATTGGCGGCAACGGCGGAGCGGGGGGGCTTCCCAAATAGGAAGCAGCCTTGAAGAGCGGACAGTCCGCAGACTGCAGAAAGCAGTAGAGAAACTCATCCGCCAGCAGAGGATTGGCCACCTTGGTGCCCTCATACTTATTGTCCGTCAAGGTCTCATAGAGCGCCATGGCGACGATCGAGGAGACATTGCGCACCTTCATTTGAATGGAGTCGGGCTTAAAGAGCTTCGTGTCGCTCACCTCAGCCAGCACGGTGTAGTCTTGGCTGGTGTTCGCATACTTGAAGCGCACATTGTCAACATCATCGTAAATGGAATGATAAAACTTATTTCCTGTTACGGCGTTCAGGATGAACGCGGGAAACTTTTGGTCGTGACGCAGAAACGATTGCGCCGATGTTGGTGGCATGAACCTGCCGACATCCGACTGGATGTTCACCTGAAAGCCGTAGCGCGGCGACGTGGCATAGTTGTTGAGTTTCTCCAGCAAACTCTGCGCCAATGTCGTCGACTTCAGCGTGTGCAGCTTGATATTGGCTATATCGTCCAGAGTGCCGATGTCCAGCATAAACTCCACATTCTCCAGTGTGATGGGAGCGGTGCGTGTGAGACGCGATGGAAACGCCAGATTCTCCATGTCGTACACCAGGCGCTGGGAGCCAATGTAGTCGTACGACTCGCCGTTGAATGCCACAAAGAGCACGTTGCGCCGCTGATTGGGCAATGCAGTCTGGGCAGGTAGCAGCAGCCGCAGCGTTTGCGCCACCTGCGTCATGGTGGCCAGACCCATCAGCGAGTCCAAGGCGCCCAAACCTAAAAGGCAGTTTTAAGTGAAATCATGAAGAATAACCAGAATGTAGAACACTCTGTACCATATATTTTGACTGTAATTTTATAAAACTATTGTAAGGGGCGTTGAAGCAATGCTTTCTCTTCTTTCTTTAACTGAGCGAGGCAACGCCTGCAATATTGTTTCGTTGATATCTCCTGTCTTTATTGATAGATTGGTAAATATTGTAGTAGATAGTATATATACCGAAAATTAACTTTCTATATGCAACGTTACGCTTGTTATTAGGTGTTTATTGATTGGGGCGTAAAGGGGAGTGACATCCAAAATTTGAAGTAAATTTTATCTGCGCATGGTTTAGACCTACCAACTACTGAAGGCAGCATTTACGTAGACAGATTTGTATGTCTTCAATTGTTCAACGTATTCTATTTATGTTCATTGGGCGGCAGGGGCGTGGCTTCCAACATTTGAAATAAAGATGATGGTTTATACCTTTCAAACATGACTAATCTTATAGTTTCCGAAAACTCAGCGTTAATACAGACGGACAGACAGGGCTAAATCGACTCAACTCGTCGTCCTGATCAAGAATATATACATATACTCTGTGGCGTCTGCCACGCCTCCTTGTGCCTTCTGACTTACCCACGCCATCGAACATGCTGGCGGTGTCCAGGCGACAGGAGACAACGATGAACTTCTCGTTGGGATTGGGATTGCGTTTGACATCCTCATCCCCATCCACATCTTCTGTTACGTTGCGCGGGTAAACTGTGGCATAGACGTTGCGCCCCTCCAAGGGATCGCAGTACTTGCTGCCCCCGAGATTGTTGATGAAGTTGGTGCGACGCGTGCACACCTCGGAGTTAACGGCGGCCGACATGAAGGCCTTGACCTCCACGGCGCACAAGCTGCGCACGGCGTGCGACTCGTAGTCGTGATTGTTGAACCGCTCGAAGCATTCCTCCAGCTTGGCGATCTCTTGGGAGTCGGCGATGTAGTAAATGGGGAAGGGGAAGTCTTCGTGCAGCAGGCCTGTGCCCCAGCGATTCCACAGGTGGTTCGCATCGCAGGTGGCGGTCTCGATGCTGTCGTTGTTCAGCTTGAGGCCGCTGTACTGATTGGGGCACTGCAGCTCGTGGGAGAACTGTTGCATCTGCTTGGGCTTGTTCAGCAGCAGCACCACGGAAATGTTCTTTGGCCCCGCCCGCTTGAGGCTCATCAGGTTCTCTCTGGTGAACAGATGCGGGGGCATGAGGGGCGCGTATGGCGGGGAGGGGGGATTGCTGAGCAGAAACTGCAGGTCCGCCTGCACGTTAATCAAATGCAGCACGCCCACAGAGCCCGAGTAGCTTGCTGTATAGGAATAATCAGAGTTTTATGCGGATTCGTCTATGGCTATAATGTTGCACACTCACATGAGCAGCCCGTCTGATGGGTGCCGTTCAGGCGTCGAAAGCAGCTTGCCCCCAGAATCGGTTGATACATTTTGTCGCGCGTTCGCTCGCCCACAACTGTTGCAGAGGTATGGGAAAAAAGATTTCAAATGAGTCAGAAATTCAACTGTTTCCGAAATTCCACATTTCGCAAATTTCTTGTTTGCCGGTTTGCTCGTTGCTTACCAAGAGCGACTTGCAACAACAACAGCAGCCATGTTGCAACTGCTTTGAGTCGCTGTGTCATCGTATTTATTTAACTGTTCCGAGTTTTCCCAATTCTTTGCGGCTTTGTTCCAAGCAAAGCTGAACTATTTATGAGCAGAAATTACTGTTGTTGACATGGCTTCAATCGATAAGTTGCAATTTATTTCGCTACGATAATTACTGTTGTTGATATCGCTTTAACATATCGATACATGGCAAATTGACATCGTCACGATTTTACAGTTTTTTACAACATATCGATAAGTTGTATATTAATTTCGCCACGATATAACAGTTGTTGATATCACTTCAACATATCGATACGTTATTACTGTTGTTTACATCGCTACAACATATCGATGAGTTGCAAATTTACATCGCTACGATATGCAGTCTGTGCTAATAAAATCGATTTAATAAAAGCAAAGGGTATTCCTGCAAAAAATTTAAAGAAATTAAAAAACATAACTGCCATGGCTCTTGTGTTTTAAAGTTTGTCAATGCGATAGAATTTAAATTGAAAATACATTTATATATTTATGTGGCAAGTATGACGTACAATGTATATTTAATACAATAATAATATTTTGGACTTTAACATTTTCATTCCGACAGTAAACTTTTCGTCTTCCGATAATAGACCTCACGTTCGTTAGGTTTTTGTAGTTCTCGATAATTGTTAACCATAGGCTTTCCATGTTCGTCCTTGAGGCACCAGAAATTTTTAAACTGTGAATTCTTAATTAGTTGGTTATTATTATACCCTGTACCCACTAAAAAATGGGAAATACAGGGTTATTTTTTAAATAAAATATCAGAAGCTTACACATTTCTTTGAAACATCAACAGGCTTCGGAAACACAAACCAATTTACACACTCGGTCATGGGTTTTGTAGTAAGAGAACCTGCAAGAGAAAACTATTCATTTGTCCGTATCGTTCATTAGAAATACAATCAATAGATGCAGCTACCTTTATAGGTAAAAAATTCTTCTCTATCTATGCCAATTATCACATCGCTCAGGGAAAATTCCCCCTCAATACAGGTGGTGTCATTAAACTTCTTTATGAGCAACACTTTGCAGCACACTTTGTGCAATACCAGAGGCGTTATTTTGGGTAACTATGGTTTACAAATGGTCTAATATGCCAAGTCAGATCATCATTAATTCGACCTTACCTCCACTAGTCTCAGCATAATTCCCAGCACTATAAACCCGTCAGCAGCAGCCAGAGCATCCGCTTGATTCCGGTAAGCGGTGTTTTGATGCACAATGTGCAGCTCAGCATCGTATCGCTCAGAGTCGATGACATGTTCGGAGCCTTTGGTGAACGGGGAACCCCAATGGAAATGCAGCTGCCGAGCTCTATATACGGATTCCAGTTTACAGCCGCACACCGATGGATGTTTGCCATCCACTGTGCTGGGTATGAGAAGCTTCACACTGTGGCCATTATTTATCAATTTTAGGGGTCCAGTCAACTTCTTGTTATAATTGATGAAACTTAACGATTGTGCTTTTGAGGTAAGCGCCTGATGAAATTCAATATAAATAATTAATTTAACAATTAAATAGCAGCACTAACTTTCTCTGTGCACAGTGGTATAGGGGATTGCGTTTCTCCGCTACCCTTTAAACCTCTACCGTTCTGGTCATGGCCAAAGCGCGCACTTTTTGAAAATAATCGAACTACATTATGCATTTGAGAAGTAAGTTATTTTTTGGATTTATTATTTACTGAAATTTTCTTTTGACAAGTTGAAATGAATAACAAAAATTTGGACGGGGCAGATCTGTCGGACGTTCGGACTGCAAAATACCCTGTACCCTATATTCAAAATATAATTTTATGAAACTGTCACACGAAGAGTATCAGCAATATTATATGGGATTAAATAAATACACTTGTAAACATGTAATGAAATTATAATATGTCACTATGGTAGAAATTACT
>JAWNNJ010000831.1:0-15282 GCA_035045125.1 Hypselothyrea guttata | reverse complement strand
TCTCCCGTCTTTATCTAATCGTAGGACTGTTCGAGGTATTTTATTCCTTCATAAGTTGATTATAGGTGAAGTTGATTCCCCTGCCCTTTTGAATCAAATTAGTTTTTCAATTCCTCGTAGACCAACTAGGAACTTTCAGCCTATTTTTCTTCCTGTACGCACCTCTGATTATGCTATGCACGATAATTTTCGGGTGTTATGCTCTATTTACAACGCTCATTATAAATTAATATCTTCTAAACTCTCTCTACCTTCTATTAAATTCGCTATCCTACACAGTGTTGCCAATTTGTCCTTTTTCAGGACAGATCTGTCCTTTTTTAAACCGATCTATCCGCAAGAATTTTAAAACGTCCCCTATCCGGAAAAAATGCCTTTTTTATTTTAATCTGTCCTTTTTTCATCCTTTTTTTATTTGTATAAATCGCGCATGAAAAATATCATTTAAATCTACATGGATCGGTTTTATATGGATATTCCAATTTCTACAAACCGATTTAAAAGCAATGCAGTCGTGATATGTTTAAGTGAGATCGAATCGGGCATATCGAACATCATAATATGGCTAGATCTAGCTTTTTAGACCCTGTATTTTAAAAAAATAAAAGGGTCTATTAATTTAGTGCAAATGACAGCTGTGTGTAACAGGCAGAAGGAAGCGTGGTAGACCCCCCAAAGTATATATATTCTGACTCAGGACGACGAGCTGAGTTGATATAGCCATGTCCGTCTGTCCGTCTGTCCGTCTGTCCGTCTGTCCGTATGAACACCTAGATCTCAGCAACTAAAAGAGATAGAGACACCATTTTTTGATATTCAGGTTCTCTATTATCGTACGCAGTACAAGTTTGTTTCAGATTTTTGATATCTCGCCTCCTTCCTTCGTGAATCATCAAAAAACTACACCTACCTCAAAGATCTCAAAAACGATAAGCGCCACAGCAGCCACAATAATAGCGCTACAGACTTGTAATTTGGAATGTACGTAGTCTATGGTATTCTCCACCGATTCTATAAATTAATTTGTGATTTGAATTAGAAATAGTGAAGATATGCAAAAGACAATTCTTTTCAAAATGCGTATATGTGCCACGGCAGCCACAATAATGAAGCTACAGACTTGTAATTTGGAATGTACGTAGCCTATAGAATTATTCGTCGATGGTGTGAATTACATTGCATTCGGACATAAAACAGCGAAGTTATGTAACAGACAATTTTTTTATAAATGTATGTAAGTGCCACTGAAGCCATAGTTTAAAAGCTACAGACTTGGGATTTGGCATGCACGCAGACTATGGCATTATCCGTCAATGCTGTGAATTACATTGCCAACGGAAAAGAAATAGCGAAGATAGCAAAGACAGAGAAGCCACCTATATCTTGCAGACTGTAAGAGCTATAAGTACCATTTTTTGGTATTTATGTTTTCCTATGCAGCAATCAGATCAAGTTAGTTTGGGTTTTTTGATAACTCCATCCATTCTTCCACTAACCGAAAAACCAAATTAGCAACAGTTTTCAGTTTTAAAGCTACAGTTTAACAGCTAATGACTTAGGATGTGGCATGTACGTAGTCTATGACAATCTCCACCGATTCTGTGAATTACATCACGATCGGATAAGAAACAGCGAAGAAAACACAAAGTACAGGGTCTCATACAGTCGGTTGCGTCCGACTGTAGCTCCGTCCTTACTGGTTATTTCATTATTTTATTTTGCAGCGCGAGCTGTGGCAAATTAAATTTTATTTATTTTTAATTTCAATTTTATTAGTATTAATATTAATTTGTAATTAAATTTTTCTTGGCCGACTGGTCTTAAGCTAAGTACACACGATGCAAGTAATTTGCAGCAAGTTGGTTGCTGCAATGAAATTTGCACGTGTGAACACGAGTGAAACTAATTTGCTGCAAATAAATAACTTGCAAAAACTGCTTGCAGCAATTTTTTTTGCTTGTCGTGTGTACACATTGTTTTGCCGTTATCTTTGTTGCGTCAGCTGCTTGCTTACTTGCATATGGTGCTTGCTTGCAGTAGCAATATTGCAGCCAGAAAGCAACATGTGGGATCGCGAGAACACGATAAAATTTATTGATTTGTACGAAAATCATTCTGTTTTATGGGATGTCCGGTCAGCAGACTACAAAAATAAGTATAAAAAGCGAAATGATTATCGCGAAATTGCTGAAAAATTAGACAAGAGTAATGATGAAATAAAAACAAAAATTCATTATTTGCGCACTCAATTTTTGCAAAAGGTGCGCAGAGTGAAGCATAAAAAGAGGGTACTATACCAACTTTACCAGCAAATGGGAGTTTTTCGATGCGCTTAAATTTATTAAAAATTACAACGGAAATAATTATGTAGTTTTTACTTTTTCCAATATAAAATTAAAATCACTGACATCGGCATTTTTTAGCTATTTTAAAGGTTCTGATGCACTCCTTTTTCATCTCTTTTGGAAATCCATTCTTTCACCTAACACTCTCTTTTTTTTTGCAGACTCTAATCTTCTTAATTTTTTACGTTTAATTAAAGTTGCTAATATAGCAATAGCAGCAACTCTCGATTTTTGTGCCGACATAATATATACACGTTGTTATTCCTTGCCTTTCACAAAACAACAGAACTGGCAAATGCGTGTCACTTGCAAGAACTGCAAGCAAAAAAAATGAAAACACGTGTAGACATTAACGCAATTAATTGCACGAAATAGCCAAGCAAACGTTTGCGTGCAAGACAAAAATAGATTCAAGCAAGTAATTTGCTTGCAATATTTGCATAGGTGTAAACATTTGTGCAAGCTTTTGCTGCAAATTATTTTTAACTTGCTGCAAATTACTTGCATCGTGTGTACTTAGCTTTAGTCGACACTTAAATAAATAAAATAAATCATCTGTTATTGTTTAACCCTCTAAGACCATCTTCCAAAATAATATTCAAGTATTTTTATACCCTGTGCCCATTTGAAAAATGGGAAAAACAGGGTTAATAACTTTGTGCGAATGTATGTAACAGGCAGAAGGAGGCGTGGCAGACCCCACAAACTATATATATTCTTGATCAGGGAGACAAGCTGAGCCGATTTAGCCCTGTCTGTCTGTCTGTCTGTCCGTCTGTCTGTATGAACGCTGAGATTTTCTAAACTATAGAAGCTAGAGCAGCCGTTTTGGTCTCTTTTGAAAGGTGTATACCATACGCAGATCAAGTTTATTTCAAATCTTGAATGCCACGCCCCTGCCGCCTACAATGCATTGTATTGCATTTATTGCATTGAATGAAATAAAATACATTCGCCAATTTAAAAGGCACTGAAATATTTACATTAATTCTCTCTTCAGTAGTTGGTAGGTCTAGATCATACACAGATGAGGCTTTTTTCAAATTGTTGATGCCACGCCCCCTTTACGCCTTAATCGATAAAACCCGAATAACAAGCGTAATACTGAACGTCGAAACTCGGAATATATACTCTTGTGTATAATAGTTACCTAACCTGAAAAGCGCATTAAAATCGCCCAATAAACACAAGAGATATGAACGAAACAATATTACAGGCGTTACGCCGCTCGCCCTTTAGCAGCGCGTCCTATAAAGCATACACAAAATGGAAGAAGAAGAATTGCTGCTACGCTCCGTGTGATAGTTTTAAAAAATTATGTTTAAAATATAGGGCACAGGGTATTCTACAGTCGGGCCCGTCCGACTGATCTGCCCTGTCCAAATTTTTTATCTTGGTGTAAGTCCAATCAGCTTTACTTAAACTGCTCGAAGTGTAAGTTGATGACCCTTTGCAGGGGCCAGCCCAAACATATCGATTACATGCTGAGCAGTATGCCTCTTTCTCGAATTCATGAAGTAAATGATTTAGGACTGCTTCTCGATCCTAAACTTAAATTCGATAAACACATCGTGCTCACTATCAGTAAGGCTCTTCGGGTTCTTGGATTCATCAAACGATGGTCCAAAGAATTTGATGACCCCTATACCACTAAACTTCTTTATACGTCTCTTGTGCGTCCTATTTTGGAGTATGGATCTTGTGTTTGGTCGCCACAGTATTTGATACACCAGGATAGGATTGAATCCGTACAAAAAAAATTTCTTCCATTCGCTCTTCGTGGCCTTAACTGGGTTCCTGGCGTTGATTTACCTGCCTATAGAAGTAGACTACTCTTAATTAACCTTCCCTCTTTAGCTAACTGACGTACCATGTTGGGCGTAGTATTTATGTTGAGGCTGCTTCGTGGGGAAATTGACTCACCTACTCTGTTAAGAAAAATTAATTTCTCTGTACCTCAGCGACCAATCCGTTATTTCACACCTTTAGCTCTAAATTTTTGCTCTACTAATAGTTCCTTGCATGAACCTTTTCGAATACTGTGCACTGACTACAATCGTCTCTGTAGTGTATTCGACTTCCTTCTATTAAGTTTGCTATTTTAAATTACCTAACTCATCATAACACTGTATAGTAGCTTGGTAATAGTGATTAACACAACTAACCACTAATCTTGGTCTGATTGGGTTTTTCTGGGTTTTCCCCATAACCTTGCAGCGAATGCTGGACCTTTATATTCTTTTTTCTTTAATTTGAATTCATATTTTAATCTTATTTTTCCCCAGATTTTCTTTTCTTTTCTAATCTTATATTTTTAAATTAAATTTTAATTTTATTATTTTTAATTTTAATTTGTAATTTAAGTTCTTTAAGTCGACTGGTCTTAGTCGACTTTAAATAATTAAATAAAATAAAAATAAAAAATAAATAAAAGGCATATTAATAATTATAGGTCATAATAAATACGCACATTTGAATATTGCAAATTTGGCGCCCATTCACAATCTGCACCTTTCAATAGGCGCTGCCGATAGCCATGTTAGACCGATTTGTGCGCTTCGTTCGATCGCCCTGTGGAAGTGCGCCCAGTTATTGTTGTACTATTGTTTATAAATAAATTAAATTATGTTTAAAATAATTTAATTTATATACCGTATGTGCGAGCGCGCAGCGCGAGCTGCGGCACAGGGTATAAGACAGTCGGGCTTGCCCGACTTTCAGGTCGAGCGCGCAAAGCGCGCGAGATTTTTCTCTATAGTGAATTGAGGCTCCTGAGCTCAAATTTGAAGTCAAAAAGAGCGTAGATGTTTTCGTTTATCTGAAAGGTAAGAAAAGGTGAATAAGTGCTTAAAAGCACTCTTAGGTCTTTAAGTCAAAATAAGTAATTTTAAAATTACGTCAAATTTTTTTTTTGTATGATAATCCATAAACAATTTTTATTGGCTGTGCAGCATAAACGCAAATTGCATTTAAGACAAACACATTGTTTTTGTTATGTTTTGCGCTACTTGCACCATCTTTTTCCACTATTACGATCCTACTCGTGTGGGAAATGGTTTACTTGATCAAAGCGCAAGTCCAAAACTGGAGGCTTGGACTTCTCACCTAGTTTAAGCCCTATTTGTAACGGTCGATGAGAAAGTGAAGACAGTATTGTCCGATCTGTCTGCAAAGATGGGGAATGGGTTGTTGTTCAATGTGCATATTGACTGGGAGAACTGCAACTTCTCGTTGTTTATCAGTTCTACATTTGTATACGTGTGTAAAATATACGAGTTTGTGGCTACCATATGATCCTTCTCGCGGATTTGTCCTTGCGAATGGATAAACACCCACATAAGTCGACAAGAAGGTGAACACGACCGTTTTTTAGTTGTCCAGTCAGGCTAGGAATCTTGATCATTATTTGGATCATTCTCGGCATTGCTGTCTATAAATGCTACAGTATCAGCATCCTCCATCGCATGGGTTAGAGCTTCCACTATATTGAAATCACCATCCTTATCGTCACTTGAGCTGTAGCTGAGCGGCAATTCCTCATCCGACGAAATTGACGCAATCAGCTCCAGCAACTGGTCATATATCAAGTCAGACACTTAAACTTAATCCTTGTTGCAATATCTTCAAATATATACATAAAGACATCAGCGATCGATAATTTTCCGTTACCTCGAGATAGAAAAGCAGTTCAACGTTATATGGACCTAACTTCTTATTTCCGTAGGTTTGTTAAGGATTTTGCTACTATCGCTAGACCGTTAAGTAACTTGCTGAAGAAAGACTCAACTTTTAAAATGGGTACAGAAGAGTTAGCTCCGTTTAATCAATTAAAATGTTGTCTGTCAAGTCCTACAGTTTTGAGTTTGTTTAACCAAAAGGCTGTCACAGAAGTTCATTGCAACGCAATCATGTTTTGATATGGTGCTGTCCTTCTTCAAAAGGATTCCGAAGACCAGTTCTTGCATCCTGTGGAGTACATGAGTACAAAAACAACTGCAGACGAAAAAAATTTGGACAGGGCAGATCAGTCGGACGGGACAGATCAGTCGGACGGGCCCGACTGTAGAATACCCTGTGCCTTTTATTTTATATACAATTTTATAAAACTGTCACACTAAGGGTATCAGCAGTATTTCTTCTTCACTTATTACGTGCGCCAGCTGCGCTGCGGTGCTGATGCTGCTGCTAGGCTGCTGGGCTGCGCTGACAATTGCGTAGCTTATATCTACTTTGTTTATTAACCGATTTTAATGCGCTTTTCAGAATAGTTAAATATAATGAAAAATCTCGCGGGCTAGCGCCCGCAAGACATGACAGTCGGGCAAGCCCGACTGTCTTATACCCTGTACCAAAGATCAGCCTTGCTAGTACAGTATTCTATTTAAAATATATTTTGAATCTAATCTATGGCCAATTATTCGCGGTAGGTGCATGGCATCCAAAACTTGAAATAAACTTGTTCTGCGTATTGTATACACCTTTAAAAAATTACCAAAACGGCTGCTCTAGCTATTATAGTTGCTGAGATATACCCGTTCAAATTGGTCAATGTATTGTATTTATGGCCATTGTTCGCGGTAGGGACGAGGTATCAAAAATTTGGAATAAACTTGATCTGCGTATGGTATACACCTTTCAAAAATGACCAAAACGGCTGCTCTAGCTATTATAGTTGCTGAAATCGACGCGTTCATACAGACGGACAGACAGACAGACGGACAGACGGACAGACAGACAAGGCTAAATCAACTCGTCTTGTCCTCCTGATCAAGAATATATATACTTTGTGGGGTCTACCACGCCTCCTTCTGCCTGTTACATACATTCTGACAAACTTAATAACCCTGTATTTCCCATTTTTCAATGGGTACAGGGTATAACCAGAATGGGCGGAGCAGATCAGTCGGACGGGCCCGACTGTCTTATACCCTGTGCCCTATATTTTGTATAAAATTTTATAAAACTGTCATACGCAGTGCAGCAACAATGCTTTCTCTGCTACGTTTCCTATATGTGCCGCTTAACTGGTCGCGCTGCTAGTGAGCGAGCGTGCAACGCCTGCAATATTGTTTCGCCTATAACTCCTTTGTTTATTGATCGATTTTAATGCGCTTCTCAGGAAAGTTTAATATATTAGAAGAGAGTATATATACCGAATAACAACGTTCTATGTTCAATATTACGCTTGTTATTCAGTTTTTATGAATTAGGGCGTAAAAGGGGCGTGGCATACAAAATTTGATAAAAGCCCTATCTGCGCCTGATATAGACCTTACGAACAACTGCAAAACAGTAATTTATATAACTCGGATCTGTGTCTCTTAAATTGGCGAAGGAATTCTTTTTATGGCTCGTTGTGGGCGAAAGGGGAGTGGCATCCAAGATTTGAAGTAAACTTGATCTGCGTATGGTATACACCTTTCAAAAATGACCAAAACGGTTGCTCTAGCTCTTATAGTTGCTGAAATCAACGCGTTCATACAGACGGACAGACAGACAGACAGACAGACGGACAGACGGACAGACGGACAGACAGACAAGGCTAAATCAACTCATCTTGTCCTCCTGATCAAGAATATATATACTTTGTGGGGTCTACCACGCCTCCTTCTGCCTGTTACATACATTCTGACAAACTTAATAACCCTGTATTTCCCATTTTTCAAATGGGCACAGGGTATAAAAATAGCGTTAATACCAAATAACAACATTCTATGATAAATATTACGCTTGTTTTTGAACTTTTAAGTTTAACTATTGTGAAGCTTATATCTCCTGTGTTTCTTAACCGATTTCAATGCGTTTGTCAGGATAGTTGAATATAATACAACAGAGCTTATGTTCCGAATAACAACTTTCTATGTTTAATATTACACTTGTTATTCAACTTTTTGTGTTAAAAATTCGAGGTTAGGTGAGTTTTATTGATTTTTGGGCGTCAAGGGGGCGTGGCATCAACGATTTGAAATAAACTTGATCTGCGTATTGAATACATCTACTGATAGCAACCAAGACGGCTGCTCTAGCTTTTGTAGTTTCCAAAATCTCAGCGTTCATACGGACGGACGGACAGACGGAAAGACAGACAGACGGACAGACAGACAGACAGACAGACAGGGCTATATCGACTCAGTTCGTCATCCTGATCAAGAATATATATAGTTTGTGGGGTCTGCCACGCCTCCTTCTGCCTGTTACATACATTCGCACAAAGTTATTAACCCTGTTTTTCCCATTTTTCAAATGGGCACAGGGTATAAAAATAATCACCTGGATTAGTTTTATATATTTTTAGACCCTGTACTGAAAAAGTAAAAGGGTGTATAAATTTAGTGCAAATAACAGCTGTGTGTAACATGCAGAAGAAAGCGTGGTAAACCCCCCATGAACACCTAGATCTCAGCAACTAAAAGAGAGAGAGAGACACAATTGCTATGCAGGTTCTCTATTATCATAAGCAGCACAAGTTTGTTTCAGATTTTTGATATCTCGCCTCCTTCCACTACGAAACATCAAAAAACTACACCTACCTCAAAGATCTCGAAAATAAAAAGCTCACAGCCGCCACAATAATAAAGCTACATATTTGGCATGTACGTAGTCAATGGTATTCTCCACCGATGCTATACATATATTTACGATAGCGAAGATATACAAGAAACAATTATTTTCAAAATACATGTATGTGCCACTGCAGTCACAATAATGAAGCTACAAACTTGTAATTTGAAATGTATGTAGCCTATAGAATTATCCGTCGCTGGTGTGAATTACATTGCAAACGGACAAGAAATAGCAAATTTATGTAACGGACAATTTTTTTTTATAAATGTATGAAAGTGCCACTACATCCACAGTTTAAAAGTACAGACTTGGGCTTTGGCATGCATGCAGCCTATGGCATTATCCGTCAACGCTGCACATTGTCAACGGAAAAGAAACATCGAAGATAGCGCAGACAGAGAAGCCACCTATTTCTTGCAGACTATAAGAGCTAGAAATACCATTTTTTGGTATTTATGTTTTCCTATACAGCCATCAGATCAAGTTAGTTTGGGCTTTTTGCTAACTTCTTTTATTCTTCCGCTAACCAAAAAAGCAAATTAGCAACAGTTTTCAGTTTTAAAGCTACAGTTTAACAGCTAAATAGTTAGGAATTGGTATGTACGAAGTATATGACAATCTCCATCGATGCTGTGAATTACATTACGATCGGATAAGAAACAGCGAAGAAAACACAAAGTACAGGGTCTCCCACAGCCGGTTGCGTCCGACTGTAGCTCCGTCCTTACTGGTTACTTTTTTAAAGCAAGGGTCTAAAAAGGAACAAAAAGTTGAAACGGAAATGCGACCATTTATATCGGATGGGAGTTAAAAGCGGTGGTTATACATACACTAGCAGTGATATATGTATATCCGAGACAGCATCGGGTGAACCAATAACTAAAAAATAAAGAAAGGTTCTTGAAATCCCCCGCTCTGCAGTCAGCATTCCTAAATTATAGTATGTGTTTTTCAGAGTGCGTTTAATGATTAACAAACGACTAAAAGCAAATATATGAGTATTATTTTTGGCTGGCAGTCAAAGCGCAGCCAACGACCGGAAGCCAGCGAAATTCTTTTTGTATGACTTGGTGTCTGACTGAAAGAGCGAGAGAAAAAAAAAACATGAGGGAGCTATAGTCTGCGAATGTAACACTATGATGAGACGCAAAACCTCAGAAAACGTTAGCAAGCAATAAAGGGGAATGCGCTTCAAATGTCAGTCATTCATTAAGTCTTTATCTCCATTTTCATTTGGTCACAGGACAAAGGCAGTAGTCTGGCAAATGGTAGTAGTAGTAAGAGCTTCAATTCAACAAAAACAGACAGCCAAAAATGTCGCGGACCACTTGCTTGTGGTTTGCCTAACAAAAAATCATAATTTATATAAACTTAGATTAGGGCAGTACAATATAGTTGTCTAACATTATTATTTTATTTATGTTGTAAAAGTTCTCCTGGTACTTAAATATTCCTCATTTCTTATTGTTCGTCGTGGGGCGGATTTTCAGATTTTAATTTTCACAATTAAAGAAATTTGTAGGGGGGATTTTCTCTCAGTAATTCACTGAGTGTTTTATTCCGTGATCCTCCTCAAGTGGTGTAAGTGAAGTGCTCGAACAGTATGCCATTTAAAATATATTTTAAATCTAATATGGCATGCTGCTATATACATATAAATACAAAAGACAGAGTTGTGGGAATAAGATATCGATGATATTCCTTTCATTCCTCAATTCAAATGTATATGTTGTTTAACAAAATAACATTTAGTTTATTTTTGAAGTTCAACTATGTAACAACGTAAGAAATACTTAATATCTTGGTATATCGGGAAGTTGTGAGTCTATTTGTACTCTTCAACCAGAGTTTCAACTCTTGTGTATAGTATAGTGTAAATGGTATATCGGGATATTATAGCATAGCCTACTACTACTTACATATACATCCAAATTTAAGTTAAAATAAAAAATCTCGCGGGCTAGCGCCCGCAAGACATGACAGTCGGGCAAGCCCGACTGTCTTATACCCTGTACCAAAGATCAGCCTTGCTAGTACAGTATTCTATTTAAAATATATTTTGAATCTAATCTATGGCCAATTATTCGCGGTAGGTGCATGGCATCCAAAACTTGAAATAAACTTGTTCTGCGTATTGTATACACCTTTAAAAAATTACCAAAACGGCTGCTCTAGCTATTATAGTTGCTGAGATATACCCGTTCAAATTGGTCAATGTATTGTATTTATGGCCATTGTTCGCGGTAGGGACGAGGTATCAAAAATTTGGAATAAACTTGATCTGCGTATGGTATACACCTTTCAAAAATGACCAAAACGGCTGCTCTAGCTATTATAGTTGCTGAGATATACGCGTTCAAATTGGTCAATGTATTGTATTTATGGCCATTGTTCGCGGTAGGGGCGTGGTATTCAAAATTTGGAATAAACTTGTTCTGCGTATGGTATACACCTTTCAAAAATGACCAAAACGGCTGCTCTAGCTGTTATAGTTGCTGAGATATACGCTTTCAAATTGGTCAATGTATTGTATTTATGGCCATTGTTCGCGGTAGGGACGAGGTATCAAAAATTTGAAATAAACTTGATCTGCGTATGGTATACACCTTTCAAAAATGACCAAAACGGTTGCTCTAGCTCTTATAGTTGCTGAAATCGACGCGTTCATACAGACGGACAGACAGACAGACGGACAGACGGACAGACAGACAAGGCTAAATCAACTCGTCTTGTCCTCCTGATCAAGAATATATATACTTTGTGGGGTCTACCACGCCTCCTTCTGCCTGTTACATACATTCTGACAAAGTTAATAACCCTGTATTTCCCATTTTTCAATGGGTACAGGGTATAAAAAACTGTATAATAAAGATCTTTAATTAATCATAATTATTTTAATAATAGACCGATTTAATTGAACTTTATAGAATTGGTATATATTAATCATCTCCACAGTTCGTGAAAGAAAGAATTTACATAGATATATTTTCATGTCATAAATTTGTCTTATAGTTGCTGAGATCGACGGGTTCAAATTGGTCAATGTATTACTATATTTATGGCAATTGTTCGCGGTAGGGGCATGGCACCCAAAATTTGGAATAAACTTGTTCTGCCTATGGTATACACTAGAGACCTGCATGAATGCATTCAAAAGGCAAAATGAATAATTCTATGTAAAACTAAGTACACTTTACTGTACAGCTTTTTTCTGTATTGAGTATGAGTGAGTGCTGTCATATTTGCCTCTGTTGACAGTTATAGTTCTGACTCACTTCAATGTTGTACAGTAGAAAATGAGTACACTAAAATATGGGTGCAGTTCACATACTGTACAGTGTACAGTATATGAGTACACCTACACTCAAGGAAAAGCAGCCAGAATCCGGATTGATTTTTATGGCTTACATCAATCCGACAAATGTCTTGAAAAATTCTAGAAAGTTTCTTACTTGATATTTCTTGATTTAAGTAAGAATCTGGCTTAAAATATATAATACAATATATTTCTTTTTCAAGTCGGAAATACTTGAATTAAGCGGCATTTTGCTTAACTCAAGAAAAACACGCTTGAACTAAGCCGAAAACTTTCTTAGTTTCTTGTTGCCATTACGACAAGAGTATGGCAGCAATATATTGTGTATATTGTGTATTTGGTTTGTTTATATACTACGTTGCCATGACGACAAAAGCAGGACAGCAATATATGTTTTCTGTATGCCTTTTTAACAAATTTGTTGTATGTGTGTGTTATGATCGGCAATGAACCGACGCCGAAAATCATTGGCGACGGCGCTGACGACTTGCACGAAGGCCTTATTTACACAAACATCACTGGGTTCCGGGTTCGATTCCTGCCGCGGGTAAGTATTAAAAAAATTAAATATTACTATTCAATTATTAATAATAATTCACTATTGTAATAAAATATGCAACCACAAAATAAAAAAAAATAGGATTATTTTGTTTTGTTATTTTAGTTCAAGTCAAATCACGATTGAATTAAGAAAAAACAGGATTGATTCAAGAAACATCAGGATAGATTTAAGTACAATATAAATAAAGTTTAATTCAAGACAGAAAAGGTTTAAATCAATCCGGAATATTTTTTAAATATCCAAAATTTACTTGAAATCAAGCCATTCTGGATTACTTGATTCTTACTTGAATTAAGTAATACTTACTCAAATCAGGTAATTTCTGGATAACACGACTTTTGCCTTGTTATACTATGTACCCATTGAAAAATGAAAAATACAGGGCTATTAACTTTGTCAGAATGTATGTAACAGGCAGAAGGAGGCGTGGTAGACCTCACAAAGTATATATATTCTTGATCAGGAGGACAAGACGAGTTGGTTTAGCCTTGTCTGTCTGTCCGTCTGTCTGTCTGTAAATCTATCTAAATAAATTCTTTCTTCTACGAACTGTGGAGATGATTAATATCTACCAATTTTGCAAATTTCAATTATATCGGTCCATTATTAAAAGAATTATGATTATTTTAAGATTTTTTTTTGTAAATTGAATTTTGATGTATATGTAAGTATGCTACATATAATAATATGCCGATATACCATTGCCCTCCTAGTGGTGTTCCCTGGGTATCGATTATATTTATTAATCGTTAGCGGATTCGAGCGGCGAAATAATATAAATAAAATATTTTTATTCAACATAGAAAGTTGGTATTCGGAATATAAATTGATTTAGATTCAAAATATATTTTAACCAGTAAGGACGGAGCTACAGTCGGACGTAACCGACTGTAGGAGACATTGTACTTAGTGTTTTCTTCGCTGTTTCTTATCCGATCGTAATGTAATTCACAGCATCGATGGAGATTGTCATAGACTACGTACATACCATATCCCAAATCTTTAGCTTTAAAACTCAAGCTATTAAACTGCAAACTGTTGCTAAATTTGTTTTTCGGTTAGCGGAGGAATGAGAGGAGGTATCAAAAATCCCAAACAAACTTAATCTGATTGCTACACAGGAGAAACTAAATACCAACAAATGGTATTTCTAGCTCTTATAGTCTGCAAGTTCTAAGTGGTTGAACTGTATGCCCCATCTTCGCAGCTCTTTTCCGTTCGTAATGTAATTCACAGCATTGATGGATAATGCCATAGGCTGCACACATGCCAAATCCCAAGTTTGTAGCTTTTAAACTTTGGATGTAGTGGCACTTACATACATTTATAAAAAAATTGTCTGTTACATAACTTCGCTGTTTATTGTCCGTTTGTAATGTAAATTACAACATCGACGGATAATTCTGTAGGCTACGAACATGCCTAATTGCAAGTCTGTAGCTTTATCATTCTGGCTGCAGTGGCACATGTACGCATTTTGAAAAAAATTGTCTCTTGCATATCTTCGTTGTTTGCAATTCAAATTAAAACTAAATTAATAGCATATGTGGAGAATACCCTAGGCTACTTACATGCCAAATTACAAGTCTGTAGCGCAATTATTGTGGCTGCTGTGGCGTTTATAGTTTTCGAGATTTTTGATGTAGATGTAGATTTTTGATTATTCGCGGATGAAGGAGGCGAGATATCAAAAGTTTGAAACAAACTTGATCTGCTTGCATTAGCTGACTACCTAAATCCGGAAAGCTGGTGTCTTTAGCTCTTATAGTTGCTGAGATCTAGGTGTTCATACAGACAGACGGACAGACGGACGGACGGACGGACGGATATGGCTATATCAACTCAGCTCGTCGACCTGAGTCAGAATATATATACTTTGTGGGGTCTACCACGCTTCCTTCTGCCTGTTACACACAGCTGTCATTTGCACTAAATTAATAGACCCTTTTACTTTTTTAAAGTACAGGGTCTAAAAAATCTCGCAGGCTAGCGCCCGCAAGACATGACAGTCGGGCAAGCCCGACTGTCTTATACCCTGTACCAAAGATCAGCCTTGCTAGTACAGTATTCTATTTAAAATATATTTTGAATCTAATCTATGGCCAATTATTCGCGGTAGGTGCATGGCATCCAAAACTTGAAATAAACTTGTTCTGCGTATTGTATACACCTTTAAAAAATTACCAAAACGGCTGCTCTAGCTATTATAGTTGCTGAGATATACCCGTTCAAATTGGTCAATGTATTGTATTTATGGCCATTGTTCGCGGTAGGGACGAGGTATCAAAAATTTGGAATAAACTTGATCTGCGTATGGTATACACCTTTCAAAAATGACCAAAACGGCTGCTCTAGCTATTATAGTTGCTGAGATATACGCGTTCAAATTGGTCAATGTATTGTATTTATGGCCATTGTTCGCGGTAGGGGCGTGGTATTCAAAATTTGGAATAAACTTGTTCTGCGTATGGTATACACCTTTCAAAAATGACCAA